>JAUOZQ010000364.1:0-44141 GCA_030710315.1 Anomotaenia brevis
CCTGGAGAAGCGTCTTCGAGGAATGACTGCCGCCGAGAAAGAAAACATTCCGAGAGCCACACACGTATCACTCGAGTATCGCATCTCCTAGAAGGCTGTCTTTGTGAAGCTACACCATCTTGTTCCTTGAGCGACCTAGATGATTTGCAATGTTGCTAAAGTTAGTAAGTTTAACACAAAGACACAAGGGGTGCCTCACCTTGCAGAAGTGTTTCCAGGCCCCTTGCAAAACACAACACATGCGCCATCACTGATTCCACAACAAGCACAAGCGTGCTCGGAAGTTCTTCGACAACTGTAGAAGTACCTTCATCAGCAATGCCTTTGAGATCGACTTCCTCAAAATTATTCGTTAACATATTTCAATAAGTGTTTCACAACTCACACACTCACATAGCATACAAGTTGAGGAGGTAGCTTCCAGACAACGGCAAATTTGAAGATTGAGTGTGCCCACGAACATGTACGAATACACTCCAATATCTCCATGTAATTTAACAGTCTAACAACTTATAACGACTATTTTAATAGCCAAAATACTGGAAATATGACTTGGGAATATGACATATTGTAAATAAGGGAAGACACTTTGCCAGTTTCATCAACTAAATAATGTCACTGGGAGCTTATCTATCCTCAGCCACTAAAATATGACAAAATACAATAATATCTTACACATTGTGTTTATTATTTTTATTATTTCGCTTCAGCCACTCGGTGGAAATCAGGTAGCGATCGTTTCATAACTTGCTCCACGATTCACCCTAGTTATAACTGTCTATCATGACCCTTACTTTATGAGGTCCATGGTTTTATAATTCAATTTTTCCATGGTATTAAATTAGAATTTGATTTTATTACGTCTCTCCCTCTGAATTGTTGAATCCACTTGTATACTGGGAAACGAGGTCCATAGCAGTTATTCCAGAGATTCAAATTAGAACTTACCTTGAAGATCTGTTTCCCATGCAGCTGCTTCAATGATGACTTTAGAGGCTTAGATGAAACTACTTGCGGCAAGCAACTAAGCAAGCAAGGTAAAAACTCATTTACGCAATCATGAACATATGAGTTACTTCGGATTACCAGATGAAACCCATAAACAATACTCTATCCCAACGATGGAATGTATCCTCAACATTTACTTGCATCAGATTTTATTGCTTTCTTTATTTGAGTCTTCATCTTTTCTTTTTTGCCCAAAATCTCTTTACGAAAGCACCGAAAACCCTATGCCTAATTAAACAGATGGATTTGCTTAAAACACACCAATGAGAGGACACCTTAGAAATCAATTTTCAATGACTGATTTATAAAACAAGAATTGTTAAATAAAACAAGAAAGTGTGTACGAGGTTTGTCAATGGTCATAACGACAGATAAAATATGAGTGCATTTATCACTGAGACGCCTCCTTGTCCTCGCTTCAGTAGAACCCATCAAGAGTCGAGGCTGCCTTCATGGATAAATCCGGTGATAAGTTGCTTGTTTCTTCTGTGCATATTCATATTGACTGAAATCCTAGTCAATTGTTTTGTGACATCGTTTTCAAGTAGAGAACGACTTGTTCTCAAAATCGTTTCGTAATAAAAACATTCGTGAATGTATTTAACTCACCAGTGATTTCACTTTCTTGCATCACTGAAAATGTTCTGGGTCGAAGATTAACTATAATGGATAGCCACTTTGGGAGCAGATTCTTCTGCTTAGGTAAATGCCATTTTGAAATATCTCAAAAAAATCACAATGGACAAATTGATGGAAACACCTGGGAAAATCAAATCTTACATGTAGCACAGTCAGGGTTGACAATAAATATTAAACAATTATGGGATTTGGGTATCTTGTGTTGGCCGGACGAAATGCCCAATCTCATTGGAATGATGCTAGTGACATTTTCTGACAATTCCAGCTGTACGGGTTGGTGCGTGGGCGGCGCTCCTCTTCAGAAGCTGTTCTGAAACAACCATGGGATGAGGCGCTTAGTTGCCCATTATCCCGAAATAGCATCGTCTGCCAATTCTAGGAGGAAAAGCAACGATCGGCTGGCCTAGTGGATTTCTAATAAATAGAATCATCATCTTGACAGAACCCCCGCCTCGTTGTACGGTTGGGTTGGAGGAGGCAGCAGTCTCGATCAAATGCTTCTTTCGGCTGTTTCCAAAGGTACGAATTTGCGACTGCGGTCGGTAATGGGTTAAACGACAATGATTGTCAGTGAAAATCATATTTTCCAGTGCTAGAGGTACCAGTTCTGAAGTATTCTAGTCCACCAATCTAAATCCCTTGAAAAAGTTGTTTTTGAGAGCAGAGTATTTCTTGTTGCAGCTCTTCGGTGATGGTATAGATATTATTGCAGCACATGCGAAGGACACCGACCTCTGTAGGCGTTCAGGTGCTGAGCAGTGATTGCAGAAGCCGTGGCCTTCACATTTAGAGCCCTACTGTCTCTCAGACAACTTTAAATCTCGCTAGACCTTTGTTTCGCTGAAGGTAACATTTTATATTCTTTCAAGGTAATACTTGAAATGGAAAGCATCCAGTTTCTGTTGTGCTAGCGCCTGCCAATTACTACCAACAGTTCACCTCCTTAGATATCCGAGAGGTAATACCCTTTTCGAAAATACATTTTCATTCGAATTTACCGATTTGTTCCGTACACAATCTTCCTGGGTAAGTACCACTTAATAAAGGCATGGAGGCGATTAAATCCATGTTTTTTCCTTAATGAAAATATCAATGAAGTGTGCACACATTTAACAAAAAGTTCGGCTATCGAATATGTGGAATCAAATTAGATCACTTATACTCAAATGGCTTTTAGCGCTTATTCGCTGCGCTGACATGAATACTCGTTTGAAGGACAGGACGCCTACTCAGAATTTATCTTCCGTCGCCAGAATAAGCGTACCCAACACCTCACCCATCGTGCTTCCATCACATGTTTACTCTTAACTTGGACACTTTTGAGAGCTCTACTTGAATTGCTAATCACTTTAGCTTTCACTATAACAAACCATAAAATATACCCTACATAAACAAGGCAATAAAGTTGAATAAGGCACATGTTAAGTGCATATTACTTTTTTTACCAAAGTGCCGCATAGGAGCACAACAAACAGAATTTCAATTGGTAAGTAGTTGCTATATGTGTTAATTGCAGCAGATATGCTACACTTAGATTCTCTTCAATAAGGATCGCATATCCTTATAAGGGAAGTCTCTCCACCTAAGGGAGAAGAGGTGACAAGTGGACAGGTACGTTTACTAGAAGCGTGTGTGAGAAACGCAATCCAGTCTTTTTGATTGGAAAGGAAAAAAGGACATACTCACACAATTTTAGAGAGGGCGTTTCGGCAGCTAGGTTTGAGGGGGCTTTGAGTGCGCTCCAGAGCTTCAGAGTAAGTGGACTGTCTAGGCTGCTGTGCTCGAGTGAAGCTAAGCCGGTAATAGAAATAGCCCTTTCTTAATCGGTGGCTTTGATCAAATCTTATAAAATATTTACATATATCTCCCTATAATTAATCAGGATTGATAAATTGCTACAAACATTCCAAAATATTTTAAAAACAGCAGGACATAACCTCAACACTTGAATAAACGCAAACACACCAATGAGGATATTGAAAAGCAATTAAAGGAGAAAACCAACAAAGTCCAAATTAGGTATTATTTTATCTGAAAAAATCCTGTGCTCTCCTCTGATCTTCCTTTGAATCGGTCAGCATGCTGGATATTAATAGATATAGATAGATATTATATAGATATATATATATATATAATAGATATATATGCTTACCGCGATCCGATAAATGGAGGAGGCCTCCCAACCCATCAAAAGTGAGGAAATCTACTTTTCTGCACATGAATCCCTCGGCTGATTTTACCAACAGCAGGAGTCATGTGGGAGCACTGCCTGGTGGTTTTGCTAACACTCATGTTGCTCAAAGGGATGAGAACACATCTCTTTTCGAATTAGTTCCAGCTTTTCATCTCATCTCTTCTTCTCTCATTTAAATTCAGCTAAAATGCATTTTTGTTTTCAAGTCTGTGGAATCAACCGTTGGGTCGGCAGTCGAACAGTGGTATCTTATAGTATGTTCCAAAATGCCAAAATACATTCTATACGGCAATCCTCAAACACACATCTTAAAGACGTGCTCCAATCAGGCATCAGTGCAATAAATCCTTCTCTATTAATAATTTCATTCTACGTTCTTACAAAGTAGAATATATTTTTGTAGATAAAGCTGACAAAGTCTTGCATTTTCCTGTCTGTGAGTTAAACATGTCAAGACTTGATTGCCTCCTACGATGGAATGAAATTAATTTCTAAAGTGAGAAGATGCTTGTGGTTGATCTACCAAACTCAGTGTTGCAATTCTTAACACGATGTAAATATAATAGTAACATTATATTAAAAATTTTTTATTAATGCATTAGTCACCGATGTTAAATGAGGCGGGTATTTATTATGATTGAGAAATTAATGCAATTCTAAAATCGGAACGTTGACCTGACAAATCGACTAGTGGGCTAGGAAAATGCGCTCGCAAATTATTTGGCAGTGGAAGTGTTTGACTTAGTTCATTCATGCTCTCATAAATGGATTGTGTTGCTTTTCAAGTAAAAAACCTGAAATGAAGAACAATGACCCAACCATTAAAACCTGTGGTGTTAGATGAAGACGATTTCAAAATCCCTCCAAAATACCGTGAATTTAGTAAGTTTCCACACTTTGGGTCCCTCGGCAACCCAAATAAATGACTTTACTAAAGATTTGAGTTATAGGAGATTGGAACAATTGCTCATTCAGTTTTATCCATATCTACGGCTAGAGAAATCGACTATCCAGACCACTCATCAGTTCTACTCACATTAATAAGAAACTAGCCTATATAAGACAATTTTTTTAGATTCAGCTATTCATTTCCAATAATTTAACTCTCAAAACCACTTCCAATTAAGACGAGTAAAACTGCTGATTTTGACGAGTTATAAGTTCGCCATTACTTACTGAGAGCTTCACTGTCGCGTTTCTGAAATCAGAAATTGTTGCTGTGATCCCATTAGATTATTTCCTGAAGATTTCAATTGTGTATAAAGAAGTTAAGCACGTTAACTGCAACGTTGTAGGAATCTTTAGCCCGAATTCGCCATTGTCATTTGTCTTTTTGAAAATTACCGTGCAATAATAACAAATAGCAAGCTACTTTGATTAAATAAACGTGTTAGGTAGGTAACAATGCCTCTACTCGTACACTAGCACCAGTCATTTTCAGAGCGAATTGTTTTTTTTATTTTAGAACTAAAGGAATGCACTTATTGAAGTCTATTTTCGATTCAAATAAGTCGCTTTATTCGGTATTAGTTATATTCAACTAGTATAATCCCAGTCTCTTTTAAGTTAATCTAAAATTTTTGAATGTAAAAAACTTGATTATATTTTATGAGCCAGTAAATTGTGGCCGTTGATGGTGTCATTATCAACTTTGTCCTATGATTTTGACTATACGGAAAAAAAATTTACCATACTCGCCAATCAGCGCTTATAATGCTGAACGTAAAGCTTTCCAACTCTTTATTCTATCCTAGTTGAGAAATCAAACAATTCTGCATGCAATGGATCCTAAGCACGTTTGCGTATCATAAAAATCCAACCACTTATGTTAGCCTTGTTTTTTCGCCCTGTCTTTATTTTAAACCAATTTTTGAGTAGTATTTTTAATTTGGAAAATGCTCCAGAAATGGAGATTGAAAATGTTTTTATTATCAACTTTGCACAAAAACATGTCGAGTTAGATTATCATTATGTCTTATCATCGGAAGTGTTTACTGTTACAAAAGATCATTCCGCTTTGTTGTTAATACCAAATGACTATACTAGTCCATTCTGTATTAACGACGTCCATATGAGGATAATGTGGGGTAGGAAGGTTTTCAAATTAATATGGGGATAATGTGGAGGGCTTCATCATTTAGAAAAAGAAATAATGGTTTTAAAGAAAGTTTTTATTTCCCAATGTCAAAAGGATAATGAATTCAAGAATTATTTCAGATTTCCGAAGCCCTGCAATCGACTGAAATGAGAGCGTCATGGAATCCACGCAGTAGCTCGCCAACGATTGATGTCAAACTGGAGTCATCAGGAGGAAACCCAGTAATTTCACCGAAAACAAATAGATGTGCTCTAGTTATTTGAAACATCTGAAGAGAACGGAATCGTAAATAAACATTGACCAAGAGATTCATCAAATGCACCCTGGGCATGACTGCGTTGATTCCGAGGCTGGTAAACAAAAAACAATATTAAACAATGTTAGAAAAAGAGGAAGCAAAGGGAGTTCTATTCTTCCAAGAAAATGCTTGTCAGCGCAGCTTCTGGATACATGTGTCTTAGTCGCTAAGTACCAGGAATTGCATCTTTCACCTTTTCAATTAACTAGCACCCAGACTAAGCCGGGAGATCATCAACACTGAACCACGACTCGGAAAAGACCACAGACATGCTGCTATTCCAAACCAGGTCCATCAGTTGGTTCAAACAAGGTTCTCAAACCATAACAGGGCGCAAATATAGTCATACATGTTGCGGCTTACCAAAAACAAGGCTTGGTATCCTTGTAAGCATTGAATATCACTTGCTCCATCAAAATCAAACATTTGAAGTCGCTTTCATCGGTTTCATTGAAGCATTCCGCATGCCATCCAGCCACATTTCCATCAAATCGGATCTGACTTTTTCCATCGTCAATATGAAAAGCACGCATAGCTTTAGCCATACAGTGCAGTAGTGTGGTGTTCACCCCACATGATGCATGGGTTTGGAAATCAGCGCATAGTTCTCAGGAGACATACGACAATAATGGAATGTTCAACTTACCTTGATCGTCATGAACTTTCTCGTAGGAAGGCCCCGAAGAACAGCCTATGGCACAGGAAACTGACAAGGAAAGCACAAAGAATTTCATCATTCCACTAATCTGCTCTTGTAGAGTTGGTCTTCATTTATATGGTTCAAAATATGGTTGCAACTATTGGAAAGTGTATTCTAGAAATGACCTCATCCATAAAGTGGGCTTTCCTATCCCAAAGTCATGTTTATTTTTCTCATATGCTAAAGGTGCTCTTGCATATTGCATTAAGCTGGGTCTACTTTATTTCAGGTGATACGGTTTTTGAAGAAGCCGAATTCCCAAGCATCAATCTAAAGATAAGCCCCGTAGTATATGAATTATACAAGAATGATTGGATACTGATTAGCAAAGCCAGCCCTCCCGGAAGTTTTTGGTAATCATGGCTATGTATTGTAGGATTCCAGTTTAAATGTAGATGAATCTGATAAACAAAGTGCAGTCACATCCAATAGCATAAGCTTGGATTAAGAGCAATTTCACATACATTTGCTCTCTTGGAAGTAAAGCAGTAAGCAAACACACTTTTAAAACCAAGAACTCGTTTTATACCACGATTGGTCTAAAATATTAAAGCATAAAATAAATTTATTTAAGTATATTAATTTATTGAAAAGTCATGTTGCGATTTCCCATTATAGAACCCATATAGTAAATGATTATCAACACAACTCAACTACAACACATTAGCATGTCAAAGCACTCTAATCCCCATGAATATTTCGATTTTAATGTGTTAATCACTACATGCAAGCAACTTTGACGAACTCTGTCGCTAGTTAACACAACTTCATGTCATTTAGGCAGAAAAGCATTTCTGAAGCTGACTAGGATTGTTTTCTATCTTGGTTTTGTTTTTAATGAGAAGATTTTAAGTTATTACTCTCCAATTTTGATGTTCAGTAGAATAGTATATTCATATTCTCACTCGTGCAAAGGTTCGTCTGAAATCTAAATTCAGCTTGATCGGTTTTACCTAACCATTACTAAAGATTGCAACCTCGGATAGTTTGTTCGCATTCATACTGTAAATGCTCGAGAAGAGATTTAAAAATGAATATAATTTCAGATCTAAGGAGTTCCTCGCCAAATGCTTTACTTACAGAGGAGACTTGCTTGTCACATCGCACAACTCCTGGAATGGTACCATTTTTTTGGCGAACTTCCCACGGCACATAATGCCATGCTTGCATTCCCTCTCCCATCTCCGCTCATTGTTCCACTGAGCAGTTGTTTTCAATTAATCAGCGGCAAGGCACTTGTCGTCGCAAACTAGAAGATCATCTCTACTACCAGAGGATCACAAATGAGGACATTTTAGGAACCTGTGGTTAGATTCGTCTTAACAACTGGACAATCTGATCGTCGATTGATATCTAGTAAACCATCTCCAAAAGAGTGTATGTGAGCAACACACGTGGAATGTATTCATGTTAATTTACAAAATTCAGTATTGCCGCTCATTGGGTGATTCCCTAGGTCAAAACTTAGTTTATTTTATCAGGTTACTTCTTGTTGTTACCTCTGAGTATCCATTTCCAGCTAAATATATATAATACATCCAAATTAAAACTAGGCAGAAGCTGAACCTCTTGAAGTGCAGTTGCAATCTTCAGGTAATAACCAGCTGGAACAAAATAAAACAAGCAACAATAATTAATAATTTCAAACTCAAAATTTGAAAAAAACACTTTATTTTTAACATGTATCTTTGATATAAGCATTTCAGGACAGTCAAAAGGACAGCAAATTCTCTCGAGATTTTTCTTAAGCCTATTGCAAATTTATCCTTTCCCTTTCCTGTCGAAAAAAGCATCGACCAATTAGAATTGGGTTCGATTTATCAATAAGAAATACACTAAAATTTTCCTGGTAGGTTTATAAAATATAATGCACAAATATCACCTCACAAATTTTACATTTTCACTGGGTGCGCGTAAAATTCTCTTTGAAAGAAAGTTATAGCTACTAAATTAGACGTAATTTGCACAATTGTTACGAAAGTCCCCTTTTGTTTATGATTTATAGGTCAGATTATTTAAATGCATTGCTGAAATGTAGGAGAATTGGAGAAATCAAACAATTCCGCATGCGATCGATCCTAAGCAGGTTTGAGCATTCCGAAAATACAACCACCCACTTATGTAGAAGAGCGCGCGCATCTCCTTAGCCATCGTAAGCGTGTCCTACTAAACAGTAATCCCCAGAATTAGGCGTACTCGCCAATTAAAGTGGTTTTCACTTTAAAGAACCCCCAAATACGTTCCAGTTAAGAGAAAACCCAGGATGGAAATATAAACTTGTATTAAGGGAAACAAACTAGCACAGGATGGATGAGGTTTGACTGCACGCCGTCGTACGTCGCTGTCCACACTCATCCTCGTTACAGGACACAAATTGCCACTAAGCGATTTTTGATTGGTTCGGCCGTTAGCGTCCTGTCCTTGAATAAGTATCCAGTATCCACACAGAAAAGCGCATAAGCGCTACATATCATCATCCCGCTCAAAGCAAAACAACATTCTACCGGCTATGTTTATTCCGAATGAACTCTTTCAGTTTAAGCCATTCCTGTTTCTTGTTTTTAATCTAAAACATATATTACTCCCATAAATGACTTGGAAATAATTTACTGTCAAGTAACAAATAACCACCTGAAATGGCTATCGCAACCCAGAAATTGTAAATGATAGCACAAAGCATCCAAAACTTTTTAGTTTGACGAAGCAGTCTAATCCATATAGTTATTTTGATTTTTAAATGTCAATCACCACAGGCAAGCAACTCCGAGATACTCTGTCGTGATTTGTCGAATTTGGTATTATTTAGAAAGAAAAGTATTTTCGAAGTAAAATAATATTAATATCTATCTTATTTACGTATTTAACGAGAAGATTTTAATTATCGCTTCTTTTAATTGCATTTATTACTAGGACATAAAGTTCGTTTTAAACTCACACTCTTACACCGACTTATTTCAAGTCTAAGTGTAATTTGATCGTTATATCATTTAAACAGTCTCATAAAGCCGTCCAATAGTTTATTAATATAGACTTCAACATCGGATTGTTGCTTGGGATTTATATTATAAAAATCGATAAAATAATTTTTAAAATGAGATTATTTTAGATCAAAGGGCTCTTATTAGGATTTCTCGCGAATGCTCTCCTGACAAGCAAGTGGAGGCTTGCCTGTTACATTGCTTGTTACTCTTAAAATGATGCAATTTTCTGGGCAAATTTCCCACGTCACATAATTCCATGCTTGCAGTCCTCTTCAATCTTCGTTCGTCTCCGTTCAACGTTCCACTGTACAGCTTCTCCCCTCTAATTCACAACAAGGACATAATTGAGAACTAGTTGTACACCTCTACTGCCAGAGGATCACCCTCTATGTTAGATTGATCCATTCAATGTAAGAAGATACAGTGATCGGACAAAGAGTGAAAAAAAACAAACATTTTGGCTTACTAATCTCTGAACAAACTGCAAAAAATCAGACATTGACGTATTTCTTTTAAATTTCGTAATTCGAGGTACCTTTCAAAGTAATTGATTTTGACCATCATTTAAAAATCGGACTTTCAAGGAGGCCAAATTGATGATGCTCGTAGGGCAGGCATTTAAGAAACAAAACTGCCTGAAAGCTTGGCGTTTCAAGGGATACTATCCCAAATGTGATGGCTGGCGACATTGAGAGAGAAAGAAAAACTTCGTCCTCAGCAAAGCACAGTTCTGGCCGAAAGTTGTCGAAGTTGTTGGCCAAGAGAGACCATAGGACTTTAGAATGAATTTGAGAGTCGCACCAGTTCAATAAATCAGTAGAAAACCCAATTTTCATATAGAATATTCATCCAGAGATGTGGAGACCTGCTTTCGAAAAACCAGGCAAATGGTTGCTAGCGTTTGGATTGGTGTGGGTAGAAACCTCCAGCAGAAGTCGACGATTATCTTCGATATTCTAGACTGTTCTTAATCAAACCACTTACTATTGACTATCTAAGTCAAACGGCCGCCGTTGATTTTGAAGAAAACATTTGCAGCAGAAAACTTAAGCTTTAGAAGAGGCTTCTTTTCATGGCATAAAACCAAGTTTTGGGATATTTAAGTTCACCGACTATCCAAGTGTTCTCCCTAACAACCTGATATTTATGCGATCTGCAAGCAAAACCAAGTGTGTTGCGAAACACTTACTATGTGGGTAGGCTTACATTCCATGTGGATACTCGAATTACACTTCATTCTGCCGAGTCAGAACGAAAAGTAATAGAGAAATGCTATAATAGCCATCCTAAATGCTTCTAAGAAAAAACTTTATACACCTGCTTTAGCGAATCTCTTGAAGCACTAGATGCGGAACAAAGTCGTCTTGAAGCCCAGAGGGATTCACCCCCAAAGTCGCGAGAAATGCTTCTGTCTCTCCAGAGAAGGGAATTCCTGTGACAAAAGCAGAAATCGAGAGGAGGCGGGTGCAAGGAGGAGGAGTTATGAAAGATGTGTGAAACAAAGTAGTGGCATTTTTAGTCAAGAGGTTGAGATTTCAGACTCCAGTGGAAGCGCTAAATGTTCGGTCGAGGTTCACCACGATAGATGTTAATTCAACACTTAAAATCAGTAGTGAAGGAATCTAGCATTGAGACCAACGCACGTCATTTTCGAGATTCGACACTGCCAAACGTCCTTTTGGAGATTTGGCAAAATGAATGAATGAATTTATAATTGGTTCTCATTTCGGTCACCCGGATAAAAGGGGTCCTAGTGAAAGTCAGCATTTAGTGGAAGGTCGCAGGGGTGTCTGCATTACAATTGTTTTAAGATGATACTGATACGTAGTCGCTTTCTGTCACGTTGGCTTATAGATGGCAAAAAATTAGTGTCATATTCTTGGTTGTTACTGCAACTCACGTAGTAGTGAGCACGATCAAAGCCTTGTGATAATGTTGAAGCCTACAATCTCATTGATGGCGTGACCTATCTTAATGGTTTCCTACGTTAGTGTAAACATGTAATTTGTCAAGTGCTACAGCGACAGAGGGCAAGCAAATTTGTAAACAAAATTTGCAATACAAAGAGCCATTTTTACAGATCCACAGTAGAATAAAATCGGACAATGAGGTTACTAAACACTTGTGAGTAAGAAGAAGAAGAAGAATATTGTTGACACAACCACCGCTCTGTTCAGCTGGAGTTGTGGTGACCTGAAATCATTATCAGCACCTTTACCAAAAGAATATCCTAATCTCTCGTAAGAGCCCCCTCATACCACCTAAAAATGTCCACTCAAAAAATTTAGTGGACTTCCTGAGTTCTAAGAACATACGCAAATGTCAAAGTTGAATTCTTCTTTAGGCAATTTGAAGAGCTTATTGGTGAGAAGAATAGGGTGGAAGGAGAATTTCCTCCCAACTATGCTCGCCTCAACAGGATTTTTCCGTGTTCGGCTCGTGCTGCATTGTCCTGATGAGGTATCAAACCTTTTCGGTTTACTATGGCAGGTGTTATTCTGCCTCAAAGTTTGGCTCAAACGTCACCATGGCTGATATAATAATTTTTAGCACTATTTTCCACTCCATTAGTTTCTACCAATTCAATGTTATTCTCCAGAAGAACCTTTTATTCCTTTATAGCTCTTTTCTTGGTTAAGGCGTCCTAGGTCCTTTTACTTTACGAGGCCACTATCTACAATTCTTGAACCAAGCGAAATCATCAAATCAAACGCAGCTGATAAAGAAATGCACAATTCACAATACTAGAAACCAATGTACAATTATTTTCCTGCAAATATACAAACTTCATATTGGAAATCATTCTTGCATTAGAAGCAACAGCATTAACAACAATATGCAATACACAAATTCTCACAAGTTTTCGAAATAAGCAGTCGTGTGCTCAGTTAGTTCATTCTCAACATACGGAGCATGTGTTCCACTGCTCTGCTACCTATCACAATTCTAAGCTTAGTAGTTGGGATATCCGGTACGAAAATTTGCTAAGCACATCTTTGCTATTCCACTTTGATATAAAAATTATTTGTTTGTAGCCGATCATACGCCAGTGCAGCATTCTCTTGAGATGCAATTTTAATTTCTTTCAGGCTGTTCCGATGAGGTAGCAACGGAGATGAAGTCGGTGCCAGAGGGTTTCACTGGCGCACCCACGCACAACGAACTCAGGGGGAATACATCAAGCCGCTCATTCTCGGCCATGAGACCGAGGATATGGTTCTCAAGATCAACCCCCATGAGCAATGTTCCGTAACGGGGCTACCAGAGCTGAATCACAGTCAGATCTACTCTGTTCGCACCGTTCTCCAACGCCCCTGAATTTGATTCAAGGTCCTCCAGGCACTACCAAGACTCTTACCTCTGCCGCGATTGCATACTACCTCAATTATATCCACAAAGGCAATATTCTCGTCTTGGCACCCAGCAACACAACTGTGGATCAACATTGTGAGAAAATCGATCAGACTGGCCTCAAGGTCATCCTAACTTACAATCGATAAGTAATGAAAATGAGGACCTGAAGAAGGAAATCTCTAATTTTTAAACTGTTTTTCAATACCTCTGCTTATATATAATTTTCTAATAAAAGCATTTTAAAACACTAATGGGGGCGCATTATTTTGGTAGTTTTACTAGAGGCCCTCTGAATATCCAGTCACTTAAATTTACAGATGAGTCAAAAATTGTGGTGGTAGTGAAAACAAATTAAGATAAGTGCTTCCAGACCAATATCTAAATGGAAATGCAGTGAATCCATTATTAGAAATGCTGCAATTCGTTCTACTTTTATTTAAGCATTCATCAGTTAGTGCAAAAAGTGCTCCCCAAATAAATCTGGTCTGTTTCGAAGCACAAGAATTAAGAAAGAAATCACCAACTACCAAAACACAGGTGTTCTCCACCTTAAAGGAAATTTTTGGAGACTTATGGAATTCCTACCTACTAGAATCTCACACAAATTCTTCATTTTTCAAGATGAAAGTAAACCAACGTCGCTTTTGGCGATTCCAGTGTAGATGTTAACTGGCAATATAGTACTTTCAGTGTTGAGGTGGCTGAAATGATGAATTTTCAAATGTTAAATATAATTTTTTAGTTAACTTCAGCTTTGAAGCACTTCAACTGATTCAAACAATACAATTGTTCATCTAAATCGCCGACGAATCAGTGAATTTCTAATTAAGGATAATTTCTCAATTATTTTTTGTAAAAAAGACCTTAAGCCGGGTGTAGTGGTTCTACTCTCTTAACGAAATGGATGCGGATGTGGATGTGTAATGATATTTCATTACAAAGTTGCGATTCAAGGTATACCGGTGCTAATAAATCATATGTCCAAGAACATGTATTGGGCCTACGGCAATGCATACGTCAATTTTTTTCAAAAGAAGAAGCTGAATTGTACTATGCCTTTTACATGAAAAAGTTGGCTTATAGAAGCAAATGGACATTTTAATAGCCATTTTCCATGAATCATTACATCATTAAATGTTTTTTCAGCAAATTATTTCATTAACACACTTGTTTTGCCATAGATCAAAGTCGAGAAAAGCTGTATTTCAACGTCAACATCAATAATGTTCTTATTCGCTGTTTATTTGAAATATATATCAACCGAAGCATTAACTACTGCAATAATGGTCATTTGAACAATTATAGTTGCATTTATTAATTTCATAAACACGTTTTGATATTATAAACCATAAAATCATTGAATAAAGGTGAGTACATGGCGTCATCGTTGTTTTAAATAAACAGCAATGTTTATTGCTATTAAATAAGTTGAACGCACTCCTGCACACCAATTTTTTTTCAAATAAACTTACTAGAAGAAATTCGACTGATCTTTAGGGAATCTTATTAGATTAAAATCAATTGAATTTTATCCGAATAATTGCTAATCTTTCGGTCAGCAATAGTGCTACTCAGAATACAGTTTATTACCAATAGTGAATGATCATCAAAGATATCTTGGAAAAATTGCCGTTTAAAGACAGAAGATTTATCTGGGAAACCAATTTTATGTGAGCTGATAGTGCCACACCAATGTAATTTTCCTAAAAGTTTGAACAATAACCTAACTAATCCTTCCAATTAAGAATTATGAAATTTCAGTTTCTAATTTACTATAAAATGCTCATAGGGGCTAAAGGGAACTCAAGTTAAAGTCGCAATAATGGAAGCTTTAAGACCGAAAAAAGTCATGAAAATGCAAAATAACTACGCATGATTTGAACGAATCATAACACTTTACATCCAAATGCACCAACTTCCATGAGACTAAGAAGCCTTCATGGTGAGTTGTGCAAGATATTCTTCCACACCCTGCGTATAGTCTAGACCTTATCGAAGGTAGAACAATGTACAATTCTTTTTCAAAAAACTAGGCAGATGTGGGCAGAGGAGATACATATTTTTTTATACCATGAGTGGCATTTTGATGGATTCCGCCTCAAGTTTACATTAACTGACACTGAATTCCACGACAAATGATTCGCCAAGTAACAGCCATATTAGCAAGCCAAAAATTAAAGAAAAAAAATCAGCAGAGAAGAACTCAGTAGTCTGAATACTATTAAGCTGCAAAATATGCAATATACTGGAAAGGAAGAACAACGATTTTAAACAAAATGACTGGTTGTTTCTACTGCAGCTGAAAGACACTTCAAATATGCCCTTCATCGTGCTTTTAGAACTGCATTTTCCGCCAGTAAGGAGCTGAAATCTTATCTTATCACACGCAAGATATATATTATTAATTGAATATTAAGTAAATTACAATGTTTGAGAAAGTATTTCGATTATCTTAAAATTCGAAAATTATATATTGGATGACGAAATTCGTTTATAGCCTGTGTTCGCGACGGTATTCTAGCTAGGGGAGAAATTACCAAATTTATGGAGGCCAAATGGCGGCATAGGCCCTAAGAGTCTCACTTCGGTGGAAGGTTGCGAAAATTGTACGCCCAACACCTAGGGTAGAGCCATAAAATTTGGTCTCTTCGGATTTACCCGATAACCTCGACAGGGTCTTCAACTGTTCAATTTCATGATTGAATTCAACAGGTCATTTAACTTAGTAGATCATGCAAATAGCCCCGTGGAGCTGGGAATATAGGATTAGTTAACATTAATTTAACGAGCTTTTCGGAACCATAATTTATGCTTAATACAATTTCGTTCATTTGAAGCGAAACTAGCTTTCTAGTTTAAGGGTTGCAATATCTTCTTTCAACAATGTAGCATAATTTTTTGCACTTATCATTTTAAAATGCTTCATTCGCGCTCGAATTTCACAATCCGGCTTTTTTTTGGAGGTATTTTCAACGAATAATGAAAGGCAACAGATCGAAGTTTGCCACTAAGAGCATCGTTGAATCATTTTTTTTCTGGTAGGTGATCGAGTGACATCTGATTAAATTAAAAATACGAAATAATGCCACATTAAAATAAGTGGCCTTGCGAATAACTATTGAGCAATTAGACAAATACACGAAGAGATATCCCAAAAATTTTTTGTGGTATGTTCCCCTTAATCAGCTACGTCGACGCATATTTGCCAACAAATGATCTTTCGACCAATTGAGGAGTCTTGATGTAAGTGTCTATTACGTTTTATGGTAGATTCTACATCGTCTGCGATTGAACATTCAGAAAGCATTGCGATAAACTACCAAAAAGTTGGCCTTACGCATGAGGTGTACGATCTCGACTACTTGGAATTGCATGACAAACCAAAGACAGCAGCCTCAGCGGTGTTGATGAACTGGCGTATCTTCAGTGGAATGATCTTGCTCTATGATAATGAAATGTGATAAATTTATAGGCGACTAAGGCGATATTAGGACAAGGAATGATCCATTCAATCCTTTTTCTATCATATCTGGATAGAGACCTATTCACTTAGCCATCTTGCTGCATCTTTCTCAGCGGACTACAAAAGTTCTGCTTCGGACTACGATTTGCAGGCGGCCATGGAAAACAATCGCCATCGTTTCAGATTAATGTCCATAGAAACGACGTATCTGTGTACTTTTTCATTTTTGAGGTCCCAAATTAAGCTCTATGAATGTGATCCTATGTGAAGAATTTTACTCTTGATCCTCTTTGTGATTTATCTATCAGTCCAACTCTCTCCTGTACCATTCATACGTTCAGATTGGGTGAACAAGAAAGCAAGAAGCTCCTCATAATGGGCTTGAAATGATGTTCATTATCTTTGTGAAAGTTTGGTCCTTGATAACTGTACTGACCCTACGATGACCTCAGATTGACGTTTACATCAATAAAGAAGGACAACTAAATTTCCCTAACGACTGATTATTAAACTCTAATCTGACAAAGTTTGCTCAACGAAACTTGGATTATTTTACAGACATTCATACTACACAGACCAAGCTTATAAACAATCTGCCCGTCTGCTCCCTGGTTTTGGGACCTCATTACCTTAACTTGGGAAATTGATTCATCGAAGAGGCGCACGTAAGATAGGGAAGCCCCTTAAATGATTCAAATAGATAACGAGGGTTTGGTCGTTGTTGTTGATGCTTAGTAAGCCAGCAAAGTTGTTTATTTGAGTACATTAACACTGGGATCAGTATTGCCAGTGTGCTACGGGCAAAATTTTCAGGAATAGGTTGTGGATAATGTGTTTCATAATAAAACATGCAATCAGTTATAATAATAAATTAGTTTAGATAAATTTTGTTAGCAAAAATGTATTAAAATAAAAGGTCAGTTTTGTTTCCTGTTCTCTGAGAAATTTGCACCTTTAATATGTACTCTACCTTTCACCTAGCTATCTTCTTTAGAGTTAAAACCCACTATTTGAGCACTTCAGATGAGGTAGGACACGAAAATTGCAGTAGATCCCCAGGAGCTGCTAAGAGTTATGACTGGCAATATTAAACTTCCTTGTCAACGGTGAATTGCACATGGCCTTGTACTCATATGTCTATCACTATTCCCCTTAACAACTGCTGAACAACTAATTAATAGGGTTTTTGTTGCCATGTGTAGTAAGTTGGATATTAGCTAGGTAGCTTTAAACCAATTCGTCTCTCGAAACAAAGAAAACCCACTTTCAAAAACAAAAAAACTATGATGGTGTATAGATCATAGCTATTTGTCCCTAGGAAAAAAACCACAGCGACATGTCTTCGATTGAATTCTTTGCTAGCCCAAGATTTGTCCAAATAACGAGACCAGCTTGTTACCTCTACCGGGTTTCTTGGATTTGAGGTTCCAGTAAAAGCTAAACGTGGTGATTTTATGTATAATTCTGCATTTTCCCAGTCCATCGCTCGTTTATATCTAATTATTTTGGATGTACTAACCCTCTATCATAATGCGTTTTTAAATTCAGCGCAAGAATCTAGGAACTCTAAGCATACTCCAGAATAGAATTCAGCACTTCAATGAAACAAATTCAATCTGGTAATTTTAAGTTCAATGCTTTTGTGTACTCTATTGTTAGTACATAAGTGGTCCTATCCAATGGTTGACGTCAAGTGGCAATACCCTAGATATTATTTAATTAATTTTTTATGTTAAATAAAGTGACAACGCTTATTTTGCTGTTTTCTTTGTATCATGGTAACATTTTGTAGAAAGTAAATGAAAGCTTGTACCCAACTAAATACAGTGATGTACCGATTTATCACCTCCACTGCAAATGATTTTAAAGTAAATTTAATTTGCTATTATTCCTCAAATGGAACAACTAAAACATAAAAGAAAGTAGGGGAATTTTTAAATCAAAATACCTAGAATACGTCGTAAATCCTGAACATTAGCTTAATTTTAGTGAAATCTGTTAAGAGCCTCTTAGCTTATAATACTTTAATCTATAACAGGTACAAATTGTACGTGCTTTTTATTCGTTCCGATTTTCATATATTTAAACACACTTGCCAAAGGTAAGAGATGAATCAAGGGATTTTGTCTAATTTAAGGCTTTTGGTTAAATAAAAACAGGACTTGCTATTATATGTTTGCTTAATTCTATTTGAGTATATACTTCATATATATCTTGAAATGTCAATCACAAATTTTCTGTTCAAATAATTAGCCATGCTTATTCCCTATTCTGTCTTCAAATAACGCAGGAACTGCAATAAATAGGTAAAAAATTGCGACAGCAATGCAGCAATTCTCCAAAACTGAAGGACTTCTATCCGTACATCATTACTCTAGCTGACTTTTAACCAGGACTGTATGCTATACTTCTACTCCATTATGTTTAAGCTAGATCGACCCTTCTTAGCCAAGAGATAAAATAAGCGTAGATTTATTAGACCAGCACGATATAGAAGGTGGATTTTAGAGAGCAGGTGTGCATCCCAGCTTCGTCGTTCAGCAGCAATGTTGTGCTTTTTACCCTCTATTCGCTTTTATATTAATAAACTTCAATGTTTGATTGGGACGTAGTGAAAGATGGTGAATTTTATTTGATAGAAGGTTATCGCCTGAGACGTTGGCTTTACTATTTGTGCTGCCTGAATTCATCTTTTTTACTGGCAAAACTGTGACGAACTGAGAATGTAGCTGCTACGATCAATTTGAAGTGGGAATTTTAATGGGATTAATGACCAAAACCCTTTTAAGAGCTGACCAGTGGCTCTGCAAAAGGTGATCAATTACAATAATATATATCGCCTATTTTGCAGCTTAATATTAATCAGATTACTGATATTGCATGAAATTACGCCCAGCCGTTCAATAAAGTCATGATGCAAGAATACATTGGCCTGGATGGTACTTAGTCTGGAGAATCCAGCTAATTAAATATTGATTACAACTCCAAGACAAATCTGGAGCATCTCACTATTTCTACCTTAAATACGATTTTTTGCAACTGTCTTACACACTGCTAGAAGATTGCGAACCTTAAAAAGGCAAAAAATGAAACAAAACAACAATAACTGGTAGCCATTGCTAGCCACTTGGTAATCTATTGCAATGATGCCTTCTTCATCCGAAATCTTCAAAAAGCCGGTCTTATGACACGAGTGTCATCGGCTTAAGAGGCTAAATACGCAACAAGGAGAAATTTTGAAAGAACGTGTGTTTTAATTTAAAAATATAAAAAACAAAAAAAAATAATTTTTCTAAAAATTGAAACTATTTTCCTTTTCAGATTACTGGAATTTAAAGTGTCATTTGCATTTTTAAACACCACATTAATAATGGTACTGAATCGACCATTGATTTTCAAAAACTGTTCTATGGTTTAATGAATGATGTCCATTGATGAGACTTGCATTAAGTAGTAGACCTTAAGTAAGTAAATATCTTCAAATATTAAACATGAACTCACTTCCTTCAGGGGATGCACAATCATTATCACCCTACTGCCACTCAAAACAGATAATTGACATGTTTTGATTTTGCCTTAAAATTCTAGCAAATATGAATGTGAAGTCATGTTGACTTCAATATAGTACATTTGTCAAAGTAATGAATATAAAATGGTTATAAGGCGTTAATTTGCACATGAGGAAATTGTGCATGAATTTGGAAGACTCTTTTATATCGTAGGTCGGATCATGTTATAAGAGTTGTTGAATCGATGCTAGTGTAGCAAACAGCTACTATTACATTCACTTCCTGGTTGCATCAGGTACCCAAGGAAAGATGGTTAGTCCCACGAGACAGGTGCCTGTGATCGTACAGGTTGGTGTGCTAAGGTAGTGTTGACCTGATTTGTTGGTAAACGACTTAGTCAATCATATTGAGGTTAATGCTCTCAGTCCTGGGCTTTCCTCATTAGGGTTCAGTTAGTTATTTAATGTCCAATATCTGTCAATGGAAAATATCCGCATTATAAATCTGCTTATCAAATGTCCACCTTGCTACTGAATTTTTTGTAGGTAAATATGAAAGATTGAATGTCGTTAATTTGATAAGTTTAAGGTGTCTTTTTTCGTGTGATAAAGCCGAAAGTATAGGTGTTAAATAGAAAATGCTATGCAAAATAATGTGTAAAGATACGGTGGCTTCCTTGAGAACACAGGAACTACTCCCAGTGGCTTATAGCCTATACTCAATGATTGTAGGTACTACTTAGTGCTACTTTCACTATCGAACCTTGTGGTTGTGGTCTAAGCACCCTATTTTGAAAACAGGCTTGGCGTGACGTTAGCTACTCAGACGTGACAAACTAGAGTCTGGACAGATTCCCAGACACGCGGCCCGGTCTACCAAGTTAGTCAACTCGCCCATCTCCAAATGCAAGTGTAGGTCATGCCCACTTTTCCTATGTCACATGTAAGAGCTGGAATATTGTCTTAGTCATCATGAACTTCTAATAAACGGTCGGGTGCGCGCTTCCTCCCTCCTCTGATCTACCTGGTAGTGGGACTACCCTATACAGGGTAGGTAATTCTTCTTAGGCTGCGAACTACACGGGGTTGCACATGAATAAATAGCATTCCATGAGCATCTGATTTCTGCAACTATCCGTTAGTTGAGTCAAATATACACTCTTAAGGATGCTATAGGACCCCGGTGCCTTAGGTTTTATTGTTCAAAATATCTACTTCATTAGTAATAAAGTGATACGTTATTTCTCTTTTTCATATCCAAATGGATTATTTTCAATTCGTTGATTTCATCCATTTGATTTGATAAGCGAAATCCTACTCTACGACGCTTCTACCTTTCTCTTTCTATCGTTACATTGACAGACCACTGTGACAGTGCTGGTTCTGTATCATCTGATTCTGCAAATGTGGTTGGTAAAATTACAAATCAAATCGTCGACAAAGTGGCTTGTTCATTAACATTTGCCTCAGATCAATTCGATTCGCCAGTTTGATTTAAACAAAATGCATTCTTATGAGTCATGCAGCTTTGTCAAACGCATGACAGATAGAGGATTATCAACCGAAGCAAAGTGCTTTTCATGGTTAACTTCAAGTATCTGAATTTGACTCCGCCAACCGGGCTCTATCAGACTAACGAAAGAAGTAACCTCGCATTGTTTATCCCAACCACTCTCCACAACTTCTCGCCTACTAAGCACTCGATTATTAAACGGAGAAGATTTAATGCAATCAAAAGAGTTAATGTTGGGGATTGATTTTACGCCCATCTCCAATAGCTGTCATATGCATATCCACAGATGGTTCTTCTTTAAAAAATACAACTGCAATTAATACCTTTTATGCTAATGTTCAATTTAGTATTTGGCTGTTAAAGTTAAGACATTAAGAACGTCGATGAGTCTTAGCATATGCAAAGAAAATCTAGTCGATCAAGTCATTGTGTTGATCAGCACATCTTTATATGTTACCATTGGGAGAATCCTCATTTTCATGATGAAAATATACTTAAAGAACCTACAAACAATAATTCAGCAGAAAAGCCAACCAGCTTTCATATTATGGTTTTAAGAATGTACCGCACACAATCGTGAAAACGATCATATAAAAAAATTATAACTGATGCACTCACACTCAAACTAGCTTTATGGAAATACGAGTGTGGGTAAAATTGGCCTCATTGTTAGATATTAATAAGTTAAAGAAACACTTTAGTTACAACACACTTCTCAAACCAAGGTTTTTAGGTTCGTCTTTGAAGAATCCTTTGTTCAGGTGTCTTAGACATGAAAAGAAGACTAAATGTGTTAACCAACCCAATGCTTCGTTCAGGTGCATACTCATGATCTTTGGTCTAAATTTTAGACCAGGGTAAGTGGAGAGGTCCGTTTGAGACCCTACTGACGAACTCTAACTGGATATATAGTCAATAAACTGGATTTCTCGCTGCTTACCAAAGTCCCATTGCCACCTATTGTTTTCAAAAGCATTATTTATTTAGTCAATCTAAACATTCAAAGCCGATAAGAAGTTAAGTTAGTTATTGGAGATTAGAGCACGATTCTCTGTTGAGCAGAATTACTTACGAAAAAAATACATAATAAAAATGCAAAATTGCTTCAAAAGTGGCAAGTCTGTTGCGCATGGCCTTTAAAATAAGTGTTAATTCTGTATACTTCTAAGTATGTGCCTTTTATAGGAAATCCTAGGCAAATCTAATTTAATTTTTTTTACTCAAACGGAAATTTCCATAAATATTTGGCTTTATATTTTCATGTCCATTAAACTTTGGATTGTTTTCTTTTAGAACATTTTGGAAGGAGGAATTGGCATAAACACTTAGCCGTCAAGAGCAGATGTAACACTCGTTAACCACGAAACACTCTGCTTGGTTGTTGCACTGTAATGCAGCGTTGAGATCACCGAAAATTTTCGATTTGAGAACCTCATTGTGGTAAGCGCTGAAAGCAGCCTTTTCTAGAAAATATTATTGAAAAATCGCTTGATAATGAAATCAAGAAGCTTCAATTGCAGGCACCGATCCAGATATTCAGAGCGAACGAAATCATGTTAATTAACACCAACTAGTTGGTATGCCATCATGGTTCTTAAACTTGCATATTGGGTTATTTCTTTAGTGCTTTTCATCGCTAACACCATTTATGAACATCTTTTCTAATGCTCAAGCCGGTGTTCTAGATGAAGACATTTTTCAAGCGAACGAATAATATTTCTTCTTACCTCAAGTATTTTCGAAATGTTCGTTATAGCAGGATGTCTTCTAAACAGTCTCAAGAATTTTGCTGCTTTATCTGGACAGTGTCCAAGACTTGCTTCTACGTCTTTATTTTCACTTTCTTGTATTTGAATGAATTCTGTGAGGTCAATGGGCCATATGGCGATGTCGTGTTTGTAGAGAGCAGTTGTAAATCGCTGTGAACAGAGAACGTTTGCTACAAAGTGAGCTGTCGGTATGGCCTCATCGTCATGCAAGTATATCAGTAGAGGTTTCACTTGCTGTTTAGAATATAACTCAAAAAAGTTATTCAAATAGTCAGTATGAATTAGAAGTTATAAAGACAATGCATACCTTGTTTGAACGAGGCTCAAAACATTTGAATAAAGCGGTAGAAAACTTTGTTAGAAGAAATGGCGGTATAATTGGCAAACCAGATGTGAAGTTGTCCATGAAGTTATCAGAAAACTTCCGCATTCCTGCACATTCGCGTTGACTGATAGAGGCATCCAGTTTGGGCTTCCGACCACTGTTTTCACAAAGCTCCTTGACACAAGCCTCTTCACAAATCTGTGATGAAAATTTAACGTCGTAATCATATGGCTGAAAAGACAATAGCATCAAGCAAAATAAAAGCAGTGACTGACTATCTACAACTTGCTTTGCTCTCGCCGCTAATATTGGTGGTGTTCCATTTCTGAATGCCTCAAATTGCATCTAAAGATAAAGAAAACACTTCAGGTAGCTTATTTACATGCATATTTATGCAAGTTATGCTACTCACCTGTCTTTCGGCGAAAATAGGCAAATTTTCGTTCTGACCAACTTCTTCTGAACTGGGCTGATGCGGCTCCTCATTTTTTGCGCCTGCCAGTGACCAGTTTCGATTGCTAGTGGTCTCGTAGTTCTAGAAGTGAGCCTGAGTGACTTTCTCAAGCCACCGCAGTGTTCCCTGGAGCGTTCCACTGAATTCGCTGCGCACAACCTGGCCGTCCTTTCGTTGACCGACAGTAACCAGACGCGAATAGACCGTTTCCTCAAATAGGCAAATAACACTCCTAGTTTTTTAAATCCTAAATAGTGCATACAAATACATAGAGGAAGGGGTACACTTAAATTTCTTCATTTGTTGGATCGATAGCACTAAAACAGATTCTAGGATGTATCGTCTATTCCAATTAGGATAAGAATAGGTACTCCAAGTGAGATGGAAGTAAAGACCGGGAGTAATTTTCCCGAAGAGAGAGTTGACAGACGTGGTAGACTGGGATATGTGTCTGGAAAGCTAGTCTTTCGCATCTGAATAGCTAAGTCTGGCTGAGCCAGTGATAAAAATTCGGGGCTTTTTTAGACCACCAGAAATAAAGCATTAAATGAATCCTGTAACTTGTCTTATACATCAAAATATTTTGCGTATTGCGATTGCGCTTTTCGTTACTAATATAATAACATTTTTTATTCCATTTTCAACGATATAGTTGTTCATTAAAATTATAAATATATCCATTATTTGTCATCTTAAAAGAAAATTGCTTGAAGAGCATAATTTTTAACTCATAAATTGTTTCTCCTTCTCTTTTGAATTAATATTTAAATATCTCAGTGATTTGTATAAGACTATTGGATGATTGTTCGTCGAGTGCAAATTAGAGAAAATTTAATTTTAATAGCAGATCAATTTTATGTAAACGTAAACTTTGCAGTATTCGATAATTCTTGTCTTTTCTAGTGAAATAAGGTTAGGAACAGTTTTCTTTCGTGGATATGACTTTTAACTGTTTCGGACCACCAGAGGTGTAGTGATACACACCAAGAACATTTCTGTTTTCGAATTTATTTGGAACTATTTCAACAAATATTGAGCTTAATCTGAAGTAGTCAGACAGTTCTGGGTTGGGTCCTTCATGTGTAAGAGGTGTTGCATTTCTAATATTTGCAAAAATCATTAAATAAATCATTACATTTGCTATCATGAAATTACCGAAGACCATTCCTTAAGCCAGTGCTCAAGCCTTGTTCCTTTAAACGCAGCAGCTAAAATCCGTCGACCTTCCAGAGAAGAGCAGTCCCATGGGATTAATGTGATCCCGCGTTCAATTAGAAGACCGTTGATGCTCATAGGCATCATGCCAATGTCCTATACGGAATCCACTGTCGTCACGTTCGTTGACGACCCGTCTCCATGGAGGTATTTTCACGGAATCCGTTGAATTGCACTACAGAGAACACGGGGCGTCAAATTGCGATTGCTGAAGGCGTCTCCACCAAAGAGCATCAGAATTATTGCCAGCCACTAAAAAAAATTAGTATATTATCTAAATAACAAAAAATGCATGTATTAAAATTTATATGATCGTGGATATGATTCGGGTTAAAAATTACATCAAGCAGCCTGTTTAAAGTCTGTTCGAGCTCATCAAATATTTACCGATCATGTATAAATATGGATGCTTGGACCATGTCGTAAAGGAAAGCCAATTGCAGCGCAGTATGAAATCAAAGTACATTCAGGTATTTAAATTCCTTCCAAACAATTTTAATTTTGTATTTAATAGAAAATATCGCCTTTTCCCCATGAGAATTTTAAATGCATATCAATCAGCATGTGCGTTTTGAAGATCGAAGACAGCCAATCCACAATCCAATCCAACGCACATATGGCACCTGGCAGATCAATTAAAGAGTTCAGCGGATTTATACTCTTAAAAATGTTTTCTACTGAGTCGGACTATGTTTTCCACATACAGCGCAACCAGGCATCCTGTGGACACTTTCCAGAGCGACGGAGAGTGGTCCGTTGAAAATTGCGGCATCGCAGATATCCACATGGTTCCTGGTTGGAACGACCCTTCGCTAAGCGTCGGTTCAGTCGGCATGGTGACGGTTTCAGCGTCTGAACAGGTTACGGTTTTGGTTGATGGGGAGAACTCCTCAGGCTGTTCCGGTTTCTCCGTTACGTCAGTTTCACTTTCATCCGCTGGAGTCTCCAAGCCCTCTTGGCAAAAGGCAAGGTCCTCGAGGAAGAACTCAGGCTCGGGTTTCAGTACGAATGCTATGGATTAATTCAAAATAATAATTATTTCATATACTGTTACTGAAATGGACTAATAGGTATTTACGAGGTATTGATAATATCTCAAGTTCTGTCGCTTGGATAGCAGGCCACCAGAGAACGGATGCGTAACGACTCAAATCATATACGTAGAAGTACAACGCCTCCTTGTTTCAACATAAACAACTATGCGCATTTTACAGTCAATAGCAAATGCAAAATAAATTATGGCCTTAAATAATCAGAAAATTATAAATATAATTATCCGAAGTTACAACATGGACTCACTCTGTGTGGAGTTTTTATCTTCCAACACCGTCTGGCTCTGTGTTTTCAGCCTTTTGAGATTTAAATGTGAATATCGAGAGTCTGGATTTGTGTGAAGAAAGGCGAACAGTCTCATTCCAAAGTTCTCTCCTCTCTTTGCTGGCTTTCTTGGTTTTCTCATAAGTGATCGCTTGGGACTCTCCGTTTGTTTTCGCATCCAGCCATGGGCATTTCCATTCAGAGTGCGCCGCTTAAAGTATCAAATGAACAATTTAATCCAGTGAATTCATGAATTCACAAATTTCTTATGTATTTACCCGAGTTCCTTTCATCGCTGAACGGTCGCTCGCAAATTTTCGTAGTGAAAATCGTGCTTTGAATGAGAAACAAATTGTTTTACTGATTTGGAGTTTGTGGCTTACGGCTACACCAAGAGGGCTGCACAATAGGAGGCGCCATCCACAACAAATCGCATTCAAAAACAACTCTCTATCAACCAATCAAGGGGCGATTCCTGCTCAACAGAAATCAGACGTGACCTACTCAAGCATCTTACGCCACACACTAAAGACACACACACTCACACAGTATCCCAATAAAGGTTCTGGTGAGCACGCCTCTTCTCTTCTCCATCCTTGAGTGGGACGAGCCTAAAGGGGTAGTCAATCCGTCTTGTGTGGAACTAAGTTTTGCCCATTCCGCTACGTGTTTACGTGGATAACGCAGGACAACTTTGGGCAACAATTATCACTTAGACAATTTATATACATATTTAACGAAACATTTAAACAAGCGATTTTTTTCCGAAAATTCAACATTCAGTTCTATTCAGCTCTCATCAAGTCGCTGTTTCCGACCCGATGGTAGACTCGATGGCTGTTTTTGAAGAATTACGGGATAGTTCTGTTAACCATTTCTGAGTTGTGAAAACAGAAAGAATTCTGAAAAATCAGTATCAGGACTGTATTAGAATCATGAGTTAAGCGGTAATTCCAGTCGAAATTCTTTAAGGACAGTTTGCGCAACCTACAAAGAATGTGCGGGCTAGGCAATGTCGTAATGAAACGGGTCCCCAACATGATGCATTTTCTCCTGTTTTCTGATAATGGCTTCCCTCAGTTTTTACAAAACTTTGCCATGTCAAACCCTTAATTCTTAAATTAATCTCTCTGTATCACATCTTCTGAATCCCTTCAGAAATCCCAGCTTTCACCTTTTTATCCGTAAATTTCGTATACGAACCCTATGAGTCATCGAGTTCTAAAGGACCGCAAATTGCTTACACTGGCGATTTTCAAACTGAAGAGTATAGCTGCATACAACTTTCCTCTCTGGCCGTAATCTATTCCAATATTTTTTTCTCTCAAATACCTAATATTCCAAAGGAGAATGTCCCGAGCACTTGTGGTACACGTCAAGCCGAAAGCCTCCTTACCAGCCTGAATAATATCCCATTTTCAGGTGTGAAATAATTTTGCAAAACATCATATCTTTTTATACATAACATCCCTTTTTGATACACTTTGAGTTAACTTGACGTTACAGTCGTTTCAAGATTTCTGGTCTTCGCTTCCTAGGTATTTGAATCATAATATTATTTTTATCAAAGAAAGGCGTTCAGATGCAATATCCCGGTTGAAAAAAAATCCAAAAAACAGATTTAATTCGAACACTTAGAGTCATGCTACTCGTGATGCGGTCAATTGGCTTCAATGAGCGGACTGCTTGCTGGTCCACAATGATTACCAATCACTAGTAGTGGATCTACAGTCGAAACTCTTCGTAGTTGCAGTAACGTCAACATTTCTCCAGCTTTATGAATAATGTCAGGAGAAAATCTTAAACACTGTTTACCAGCTCTAATCATGATATTGTAGCATTAGGAGTCGCTGGTTTGAACGACAGGAAAGTAGAAATAGAAGCTTCATACTGTCTTGCTAATTCCAGTGCTTCCGTCGGTCTGTAACACATGAAGACAGCGGGGTTTCTTCCTTATCTTGCCTCTTTAGCTAGATGGAGGTTAGGACTATCTTAAACCATCGAAACGTTGGACTAAGAGGGCAACACTGAGCTCTCAAACGTTTCACCGACTGCTGATAGGGAACGTTTCATTCTACTTTTCAAGATCAAAGTTGTCCATGCCCTTCTGATACAAGGCTCTGTGATCTCAGCCAAATTCACAGCTTCCAATGTTTAAACGATTTCAATACCTCACCTCAATATTTATCTTGAGATATTAACTCATTCTCCTCAGTGTATTTTAACAGTTTGTCAATAGGGTTGCAATGAGTATTTGATTTAAAAATTACCTTTCTAGCTTCAAGAGCAACTTGGAGGCATCTCTAGTTAAATCACCAAAATATTGTTATACAATTAATAGGAACAGAAATTGGCAGTACTTACTAGAATGTCGGATTAGTTTGACTGAGTAGCACTTGATTACATGATAAGACGTGATCAATGTTTTGAGACGCTGAAACTTTACTTTAGGGTTCCACACCCTTAGTGAAGATTTTAATACTTAATTTTGCATCACCAAAGCCATTCGGAATAATGCGCCACTTGAAACCACATAATACTAACAAGGTCGTCTAATAAATGCACAGCAAAAGCACTACCTCAATGCCTTTGGTAAAATTGAAAATATCACAAAATAGGTGCTCAATGCTTCCAGAGATGGGTTGTTCTTCGTTGTCCTTAGGAATTGAGGCTTAAATGAATAGCAATGGACACTGTATTCTAATCTTGACATGTTAAAACCTAGCTCCAGTCTTTAAGCTGTCTCTTCATGTGGCTTGGATAAAATGAAACCGATCAATTAAACCACCAGTGGTTTCTATGCTCTGATACGCGTGTCAGCTCCCAACGACACTACGACGTGATTCTTGCTGAACAGGTGACTTCAAGGTCCAGATGATGTTGAGGTGAATGTTCCCGTCGTAGCGTTTTCAGAGGAATAGTAGTAACATAGTTGTTAAATTGAAACCGTGCAATAGAATTTCGCTACCAAGAGTTGATGGACTAATATTGCCCTTTAGAATTGATTTGATATTTAAGCGAGTTTCATTGGCGAAATAGAAGTTAATTTAAATGAAAGACAGAATCAGGAAAGCCGTTTCATTAAGTGGAGGTATTAACTCAACTCATCGTTTGGCTGAAGGGGTCAAAGTGGAAGACGCATCCTTTCTCATTTCGTTGCACGAAGGCCACGTGGGACATTAATCCCTCCGAGAGAGCCAAAGGACCGCCCGCCACTGGTGTGACATTCTGCACTAAGACATCCACTAGTCCTATGTAATCGATCACTCTTATGGAGTTTTCACAGGCAATCACGATATACTACAAGGGAAACCATCAGACTAAGCGATTAGGACATTGGTGAAAGCGATGGTATAAGCCTGAACTAACTTTTTCAATGTCTAAAATAATCACTGATAAAGGCAAAATTCCCCATTTACTGGGAAATGCAATGTGTTTTCCCTTATCGTGGGTGGTACATTTGATGACGCTCTTTTGAAAAAGAAGGTGATTTATCTAAGAGTAAGTGGACTTTTACACCAACTTTTTAACTCGGTAGCAGATTATCTCGTTACAGTGTTTCATTTTACACGAAGCTTGAGTAAAATGCCACAATGCTTTGACTTGTTAGTGACCTCTTGTCATTTAAACCTTGTTTTTATCACAAGGCCGAATTTGCAAAAAACTTCAAATAAAATGATTTATACAGTGAGAAATTCCTTAGAATAAATTATTATTCTTTGTCAATATAAGGAGCTTTTTTAGTAATACGCCGGTTTTAAGAAATGAAATTTCTGTAATTCATGTACCGAAAAAGATAGATGGTGATTCAGTGTCTGGCTTTCAAGGCCGTCACTCCAAAAGAATCGGTAAATCATTAGGCTTAGTGAGCCGTGGCGAGGAAAAATATGATTTTCAAGGATTTCTCAGTTGGCCATTTATGAAATTTAAAACACTTTTAAAAGTGAGGGCGGGAGTTTCTGCTGCACTTATTGAACTTTGAGTTTAATCTATAGCCTAACTATCCGCCAAAAGAATGAGCAGAGGTCCATGGAAAAGAGGGTAGACAATAATTCGTATTAAATGTTGAGGCATTCAGAGAGTTTCGGGATTGAAATTGGGAATGAATTTGATGGCAATAGTTGCGGAATTTTGTCTTGGTTATTTGTGATTTTTAAATGCCTGGAAAGCGACGAAAAGAGATTACTGAATAGTCCCCGGAGAAGTTAAAGGAGGTCACTTATGCATGTTATCTCAAGTAGGATTACGACAGTGCAAGCCACAGGTGAGTCTGAATCTGGGTCATTACAAAAAAGCCAGTGTAAATCTGTAAGATATTAAGCAAGTCGTCTTCCGATGCCACATTACTTTCAACCTTTACATCAATCCGGCACCCGATTGTAGCCTTCAAAACCGATATTTATGGACGATAACAATTATTTCGATGACTAAGAGGAAAATGTGGGTATTACGATTTGGTATAATTGTTTCCATCTTACGAACATCTATGGTCAAAAATAAATAGCAACTAGCCCCATTAGTGTTTCATCGCCGAATTTTGGAGCTCCAAAACATGTGTAAATAAACTAATTATTTACTTGCCAATTGCCTGCTTATCAGTTATATGTAAAAACGACTATTAAAGCATGTGGACACCTACAACCTTCAAGCCGAACACCACGTAAATGAACACATCAGTTGGCGTATTGCTTCTGTTTATGCTTGACAACTTAGTGCCAGATTAAAATATTGAATGAGACCCCATTCTTATGGCAACTGATCCAAGTGCTACTGCAGCCATGTTATCTGGTTAGATCACCAAATCACCACCCAACATTTTGCTCCAAATATCCACTTCATCTAAATCTTGCTATCACAGGTTTTAAGGGTCAACAATTCCCATTGAATTGGAAAGCAGCAATCATTAAAATGAAAAAAAATAATCACTTTATTATAAGTAAATCAAAACATTGTGTTTTCCTATGTAGGACATGAAAAGGCCTCATTTTTGGCCATAAAGAAATTGTTGAGAGCACTTTAAGTGCTTTCGCCGTTGTGTTACGACACCTCAAGTCGATGTAGATGTCGACGTCGTCATCTCCATTAAACCACATCGTGATGTCGATTAGCGGATCTGTTGGGACATTTTTGCCGCGGGATATCATTATCCCGATCAACCCGTGTATCCACTTAACTCTAAAGGATCAAAATTAGATTCATGTCTCAGTCTACCCAAACGAAAAAGAACTTTTACATTTTGAGAAAATCCACCACTGTTGGTGATTCGTCTGCCACACCTGTCTTTGAAAAACTGAGCCATACTTTTGAGTGGCGTTCAGGCCAAAATGTCGCTATGAGGTGGTGGTGTGCTTCCCATGAATTTGGTTCACAGGCTCACTGTTTCTACATCGATGTTATTTCACTTTCTGCTTAGTGATATTCTTTGAAACGCCATATCTTTGGTAATGACTCCTTTAATTGGTCTGTATATTTTGGCAACATGAGGCTTACAATGCTAAGTAGTATTTATTGAGGATTTAGATGGCAAAAATAGTTCATAGCAACACCCCTGTACAGACATTGCACAATTCTTTCCGAGGCTAGAAATTGAATAAGAATTTCCAGAGGAAATGTGTGTAGTAACTCCAAGGTGACCTATGAGTATATTCGTCCCACTACTCATGGTCACGTTTATCCCTCTAACTGATCTGGCCATGTTCTTTACCGATAAAGCAGGTCGACAATATCATAACACAGTCGTCTTCAAACACTCAACACAACTCTCTAATGAACACTCTGGGATGGACGTCTTCTCTCTTCCCTCGTTCTCTTGTTTCCGTGACTCAAATGTTTTATTTATATTCATTACTTTTAGTAGCATACTTCGACGATTAAATCCGGTAGTCTGATAATCCCTCTTTGCTGGAATTTACAGACTAATCATAAGAAAATCTGTTCCTTTCTAAGAGGCTATGATGAAGAAATAAATAAATGATCTGGATTTTTTCGAATTAAGCCAACCCATAGTCTTATTGTAAAGATCACTATATTTTCAGGAGATGAATTACGTGAGAAGGATTTTGTGAAACAAACTATGTCGAAGTCAAAGAGACATGCCTAGGCCCAGGTGTCAATATGACCTCTGTGTGTGCTCTCTCCAGTATTCACTAATCACTACGATTTTCTCCAAACGACAACGTTAAGGGAATGGCAATTTAGAGTAATAGGAGGGTTCACAATAATCGAACGAAAAATTCTACCACTCAAAATTTGGGGTTGAGGTAATTGAGATGTAACCCGTGGACCAACACATTTTATACGATTTGATGGAATATTAGAAATAAACCGTTCAAATTATTGACCACTAATTTAGTTAACAACAACTAATGGGATGAACCATACTTTTCCCAGTTCCAGAACAATGTCGCCTTACACTTTCAATAGCAAACTGCAATCGACAGCCTCTTAAGGCACTGATTGTCCAACTTAAAGATTCTGATAAGTGAATTAGTATCACATTTCAACTAATTACTCACTCGGGGATTAGAAAGTTCCGTCTGGAGAAAACGTTGGATCCACTGCCGAAAATATTGCAAACAGCTGCCAGTCTTCTGGCCAATTTCCTTGTGTATAAATAGTATCTTCCTCCCGAGCGCTCAATATTGTGGGACTTAGTAAGGAGAGGTGCGCGCACCGGAACGTTTATTAGAGAACTGTAAGTGTGCGTGTTGCACTCCAGACTTTATGAGATAGAAACAGAGGACATGACTCACACAATTCGATTAGGTACGGGGTATCCGGTGAGCCCGAGACAATGATATCGTTCCAATTGTATGGTTCTCCAGTATGGGGGGTCATCCCTTGCTCCTCGGACTGTAGAATGACTAATTAGATAGACTCAGACAATGCAACTGCCCCCTCCCCCACTGCTCAAATATTCAACAAAGACTACCCAGACATGATAGGTTACAGACGTCTGGAATAAAAGATATTGTACTTTATGAAATTATATCGCTAATTAAATTAAGCTAACTATACAATTCATATTTTTCAAAAGTAACTGTTCACATAAATCTTTTTCAAGAAATTTCCGTCGCTCTTTTAAAGCTTCTTGGCAGTCAGTAAATGGTGCCAATTACAATTCCAGCCCAAAACGACTATGGCGGATCCATGACCTCGAATGCAATGTTAATTCCTAAAAATCTCCATTGCAAACTACACCCAACAGTGCATTAAAAAAGTCGCAAGCTACGTATACTACGGCAGCTTAAAGATACACTTCTCTCTAAACTTTAACCCGAAGCATAATTGGACATTTCTTAATAAATACCACCGGAAGCGAGGTGTGAATTGGCGATAGTCGTCGATAAGCAAAGTTGCGAGGAAATACCATACACCAATCGGATATTCTACTAATTGATTAAGCAGCATTTGCAAGAACGGTCTAGACCCACTATATGCACTAGTTCATGTGAAGCTTAGAATAACTGATTGTAATTTGAAGCAGAGTTTATAGTTATCTTAGTATTTACTAGCTGTCAGATATTTCTTATCGAATTTCAGACTTCTTGGTTTTCCACCTTTTCTTCCGGTGTCCTCGTTTTAGTATATGAAAACAAAATTTAAAATTATAAACACATGTAATTTGTGTTTTAAAACGGCAATAGACTTTTCTACCTAATCACAACCTATGATTATCATCTGTAAGGTCACCCTTAGTAGCTCGCAAATGTCAATCTCTTTTTTCTATATCAGTTATATATGCATTGCGTCAACTTTGTAATTTTTTATTATAGTTTTATTCTGACTTTCAATTTTACTTCTATGTAGCCTTTGTGCTCGAACACGCAATAGGATGCAACACAGGGTAGTTAGATGATAGGTACAATGTAAGGCTAGAACTATGAGGTACTAAGAAGGAATGAGATAGCATTTGAAAGAGAAAGCGGCTAGCTTCGATTCCTCATTGTCGGAGAGGGGTTACGTTGACATTTCGGGGTCTAGGGTTGAAGTCTGAGTGAATAGGGCATAGGCGCCATAACTTTTGGGTGGAAAACTGGCCAAATTTTTGCAGCGTTTCCTGTCGCTTGTTGGCTTCCATTACTAGTAAACCAATTGGGATTCAGTGGTACTCTTTGGCCTATGATGAGGACAAATGAGAAGACGATGGAGGGAGAAAGATTCACCAATGATTGCAATGGTTGCACTTGAATTAAAACAGGCCAGATTCAAAGTGAATTAATGCAATCGGAAAGCTAATAACAAGTGTTGCTTGCTCGTTTTTGTCGTTTTCGGCCGAAAACCAATTTGGCACTTGGTTGAAGGCATGTGTAATCGAATTCAAATGAAATTCAGGCACAGCCAAAGTGATTTTCATTTTTGTGCAATTGGTCGTCAACGAGAAGTTGAAAACAACATTGGAAAGATGAGGCATGAAGAAGGATTCATACGTTAGCAGTAAGAATCTGAAACAATCCATCTGCTTATCAAATACAGGAGAGGCGAAATGATCTTTTGTGCTACCTTGTGGGTGTTATGTTGAAGCATAAGGTCAAAGCCCACTGCTTTCTCACATTGTTCTTTGTCGAAGCGGGGTTTTGCTAGTGAAGCTAATAATATCTGCACTTTACTCGCTCCGATTGTTTACGACATACAGGGGTTGGACAAAATAGGGGAAAAATCTTGAAAGGTCAACAACAGCCTCAATTCCCCGAGATTTTGATTAGCACAAATTGCGAATTGTTGGTTCCATAGAAATTGTAGCAAATTCTTCAGTTAAACACCCTCACTCAGTTCTTCTAGAGACGGTGGCGCAAGTCGACTTCTTATTAGAATCTCTACAAAACGACGATCATAAGTGCTCCTCAATAATGAGGTTTAATTAGTTCTTTTGACTACCCATCAGGTTCAGTTGTCACCCACGAAACCACTAACACAATTGAAATATACCATTTCTACTGCGTTTGTTTAAGTAGCCTAACCTCTAAAGGCCCATAAATCATGGTCACTAAATCAGTGTTTGTTATGAGCATTAATCAGTTTTTCACGATTCCGCATTAGTTAACCTATAATATACCAAAATGTCAAGCAACGAACTTGTAGAAATGCAGCTATACATCATGCTTACGAGATGAAACGCACTAAATCAAAGTGAAGCCATATCAGTTTTATACAGCAATCTCCAGAAGCAACGCTTAGTTTTTCAAGATCCAAATGAATACTGGGAGCAGGAAACTGCCAAAACCTGATCATTTCGCTTAACCATTTAAACAGTAAAATGGTGTGCGTAATGCTGCCGTCTTTCTTGAATAACGATATTTCTTGAGTCCAAGGTGAAAGTGTGCCATTGCTTAAACCCAGAGTGATTATCCAGCATTTATTAAATTCTTGTGGAGATGAATTCCCACAAGTACATGAATTGGAAGTGAACAACCCTGGATCTGGTGGGTTGGGTTGTGTTCGACCAGCTTGAACTAGGTAAGGGCGCAGTAGTATATCCTTTGGGTTGCTAAGTACAGAAACAGTGCTCTCCATAGTTACACCTTAAATTCAGTTTTAGGCAAAGATAAATGAAAATCTTCTCAAATCTGGCCAACTAAAACACATTCAGTTCCATTGTTTCGTATTGCACTATATCCCCATCACATTATTCAATTTAAGTTGACCTCACTTAAGGCGTTCGGATTTAAACTTTTTGACTATTTGATGCAGTTCAATTATGATACATTATCATAATTCAGCAATACGAGTAATAACATGGAGTCGTCGAACGCATGAGAACACCGAGTAGTTGAAACAAAATTCAATCACAAGTTGGTTGCGCAATAATTTAGTTTCACTATTCATCGACACACAAAAACTGAACAAAATCCTCATTTATGTACATTTAGTAGAGACACTTGTGAGCACGGATGTTCTCTTCCTCCACTGCGAAAGATGATATACTTTGGAGAGAATCTCACTTTAGCTAACTTTTTCAGCTTAGTTCCCTGGCTGCTGCAGCACTTCTTTTGATAGCAAATTACTTCACTCATCTTATTCTGTCCTTTTACACGGTAGATCCATCTCTGATTTGAATACCCGAAATAGCAGTTAACACTGTTAAAACAACATCCGCCACAGCCGTGGAACAGGGAAGTGGCAAGGGGTTAATGCATTTGGATTTGAATTTGAATTTTAACCCACTAAATCGAATTGGCGGTCATCTTCATGTTTTCTCTTGGGTGGGATAACCCTTTAAATGACCATGAATTGCCTGCTGAGATTACAAAAAGGAATTCTGAAGAAGGAGCAAGGTCGGGAGAATAAGGTTTATTAGGACTATTTTCCCGACCAAGTTCATCAATCTGTTTGAAGGTTAATTCTGCTCTGCGGGGTCATACTACGTTGCGTACACAGTCATGACACCTTTTAGGATCACTAGAGCAAGTCTTCTTACTTCCTCAAAGCTTGATTCAAGATCGCGCATTGCTGAAGACGGTAGATTTAGGAATTTAGCAATTAACTAATATTTTGCAGAAATGACTGAAAAAAATGCTTCAGTTAATTCATCAGATTTGCTAGCGCAGGAATTGATTTTTAGATATCCTTTTGAAGCCCAATGCATTCACGGCATGATTACAACTAATTTGGATCCACTCAGCATGACTCATCTGCAGTCATTTATGGGGAATATTGAAGTAAAAACCAGCTATTATTAATGACTAATAAACTAAAATTTTAATTGAAACTTAAAGTGGTTATCACTTTAAAGCCTTCCAAATACTTTCCAAGTAAGAGAAGACCGGGATGTTAGCTTCAATAAGAATGTGTACTTATTAGGATATTTTTGAAAAGTAAGAGTTTTCACGAGATTGTATTAGTGTCATATCAGGGGATATCAGAATTAACCATCGATTTATGGTTAAATAACGCGTATAGGTTTTCAAATCACACTCAGGGGTGATGTGTTAAGAACTAGGTGAAGACAAGACTGCCATTTCAATACTGTTATCAGTTGTCACCCAAATTCGATTGCTTTTCGTCTCGTGCGGCTATCTAAAGCATTTTCATGATATTCGTAAAAACAATTTTCTCAAATCGAATCACCAAAAATGAATCAGTGCTGTCAGCGCCCGTTTCCGCGTTTAAGTCTTTCTCACTAATAAAGTAGACCCTACTTGACATTAATCATATTAGTCCTCCAATTCAATTTACCAATAAGGAGGCTCATACCACCGGAGCACATTCAGGATTATATCCTCAGTCTTGATCACACCTCCTTCCAGTCCGAACTCACTTAGCCTTCTAAAGTAATTTAAAACCCTCGTAATCAAAACTAACCTTCCGACTACACATTCCTCCCTTCGACCTCGAAAATACAGACAAGAATAAATCCCTCGAAAGTGTATTTAAAACACAACTGCTTTAAAATATACATCGGTTGAGACGTCGCAGAGGATCGTTCCGACACTTGTTGGTAAAGGCAGGCGCTCAACCTTTAGGCTTTCGAACCAAGATTCGCAATCAGATTGGTCCTGCACCCTGACTATGCGCTGCATGTTGATACTGCCTCCAATGCTGAGAGAATTTATTAGGACGAGAGAGATATTGTACTAGAATTAATCCATATTTTGAGAATTGGAACCTTACTACCCGCAAATGTGACTATCGTCATTAACTGCGGGACTTCAATGAGTACTTTAACTTTACCGTGTGAGCGGTGTCACATGCGCTTTGTAGATTGGTGGATTTTAACTATAACTGTTAACAATTACTTAGATATTTTTAGAAATTTCAAACTCTGACTTAAGCTACATCGAATTCTAAATGCTCGTCCTGTAAATTTTAGCAATATTATCTTTTTTGTAATTTTTTTTGCCAAATTTTCTAAATTTGCTTCGCTATTAATAACTGGCACATAAATTCATATTGATACTTCTTGAGGCATTATGTTGAAAATTAGATTTTAATAATAAATCCTTAAAAGGAAACTAATTTTCATATTCATTAAGAAGTACAAAAATTGCTTACTTTCTAAACAAAGACAATAAATAATTTATCAGAAATGCTCATACAATAACATTGTGCATGGAGTTTCGCTGCACGGGCATTTATCAATTAAACTATCCGATTCTGGTTCGACAAGCCCATAACTCTTTTCCCAGCGATCGCATGTAATACCTAGACAGCCTCTCAAATTGCACATTTTTTGGCAACAGGCATTAAAAGGCAGGTGGGGAAATCTCAGGAGGCGCTACAGGCAATTTATTTTGACTTCCTTCTTCTCTCAACCCCCTGATTGATGATTGCCGAAGATGATAACTGAAGGCCATCGAGGCTGTTGCGAAATTTCAACATTAATCCGTAACCACTTTTTATTGGATGATAGCCATTGAAACCTGTACTTTTATGTTTTAAAGCAAGGCCACATAAGAAAAACCGTGGAGAAAAAACCTGAAAAGGTTTGATTGCATTTTTCATACTAAACGAAATGGTTGCAACGACTTCATGGAGTTAAGAGATTATCCTCTAAGGCCTGTCAAAATTTTGGATTGATAAAACAAGTGACGATATACTAGACTTAGTTAAAGAATCAGTAATTAAGAATAGGGAGAAGAGTTGGAAGTTGTGAAATCAAGACTTGATTTAATTATTTTCCGACAGTTGATGAATATGCCTAGAAACTTTTTCAACCTACTAATGGTAAAGATAAGCAATCGTCTGGTTTTAGTAAATCTCAGAAGAATGCCTGTGTTACATTTGCGACTATCTTCGAGAGTACTTTTCCCTGAATTTATAGTACATCATTTAAATGAAGGGTTGTAATGCAAGACTGTATTTATGTAAAATCACTCAAAGAAATAGTTTAAAAGATACCTTGATAGTGTTTCCACTACTAGTTGAAAGCAGTCCATTCCAGTTCCATTAGTTTCAAAAAATATATACGAAAAACTGCATGATTATCAAGAGTAAAGCTGTTTAGAGTGTCCCAAAGATCTGTGTGTATTTCATCCAAAAAATTCCAGGGAGAATTGATAATACCCACTATTTGATGAAATTTACGCAATTAAAATAGGTGGGTTCTTGTGTTTAAATAAAAGTTATCTAGTGAAACTCTCAAAATCGCCAAGGTTCGAAAGATTTAATGAATAAATAGAACAAACCATGCGCTATTTACAACCTATAGTCTTCACAGTAAAAATTCTTCTTTAATAAAATTCAACTTTTGCAACTAAAATATGGCTTTCATTATTGAAATGGAAAAAATTGGTGGTTAAATAAAGTTTAAATATGACTTAAGAATCATTTTCATCATTTTTTCAAAATATCATAAGACTCCTATGCAAATAAACAAAAACCTAAAGTTTGCCACTATTGAAAACAAACAGGTTCTGTCCTCAGTGAACTCCTTACTAGCCATTATTTCTCCACCGAAGATAACAATAAATGTAGTCTTGTAAACCCTCCATGTGTTCATGAATTTACACAACAAGTTCAATTTTACCTCAAGGAATTTATGTTCCACTTCTTTGGTTGCGTTCAAAATCATCATTACCATTCCCAAAGGGTACAAATAATCAATAAGCCGTTCCCTGAAGCAAAAATTTAATGTGCACTTATCTTGTAACACACATTTGTGACATTTCCTCCACTCTCTTGGATTTCAACGGCTTTTTTAACCAAAACCACAACATAACACATTTTATATATATCGCATATTCACTTACGTAACACTAATTTTGCTCTGAAAACAATAAAACGGACCCATTTAACTGCTCCGGCGAGCAAAAGTGTGCATTTTCAGATGAGTTCCTTTCCGATTTCCCACTTCCGTTAAATTAGGCATTTTGATAAGTAATTATATAACCCATTAGAGTTAGAAGAATAGTGCTATTTGCAGGTTTTCCAGCAGCTATTTAATCTAATTCTTGAGATTCAGGTATTCTACAATTGATGAAAAATGGAAACGTAATGTGAAATAAAGAGTTGACTAATCTAAAAATAAATACATTATCAAGGAAGCTAAAACTTCTTTGGCCTTTTCGTTCCTTCAAAATGGGTCTGATTAATGTATCGCGAACACTTTTAACAAGCTCTTAAGTTATTCCATAAAAGTACCACCAATTCCAACGTTTCAGATGGTTTAAACAATTTGATATAACCTAACGAGGTATTAAAAATTGCATTTAGAATGCATTTAGACAAATTTAATACAATATTTACTATTACAAAGCCATAGAACCTTTATCGAAATCACTAAGCCACATTTCACAAAGTACTTTGGAGCGGTTGGGACTGAGATCACTTTTGTATACGTAAAACTTCAAGCAGGTGTTTGGATTTCAGTTTTAAATAATGAAACTACGCAGTAGAATTTTTTAGACTTTCGTGAACACTTCTGATCCGTTGACCTGGTCATCCCGAAGAAATTTTTCAAGTTAACCACTAAAATTTATTTTTCAAAAAAAGTTGGAGTCTATTCGACTTAGACCTTAGCCAGCAGTGTGTTAGTTAAAACTAGTTTGTAAACCCATAAAAAATTAAAAAGCCATCCTTTGAAATTTGCTTGTTTATCTTAATGGAAAGGACTTTCAAATGCAAAAGACATTGCGCTATGTTGAAATGTATGATATATCTGGATTCAAATCTGAGTTATCCTACGCACTTATTCCGTTAACACCGTGTTCAGGCGGTTTACAATGTGTACAAATTTGACAATTCAACTTTAAAGTCTGCATTTAAGATGTCAGTGCATTATTTTTGGCACTAAGGAACCATCCATACTTAATTGGATTGCCCAGGAAAGTGTACAGAAAGCCGTAGGATACAATGTATAGTCAAAAATTTGTACACTGATCTCCATGATGGTCTATTGCAACAAACATCCCATAGGTTTAGCAAAACCGCTGCAAAACACAAGACGAGAATTTAAAGAATGCAAATGAGAGCAGTAATACCAATAAGCGCCAATTCAGAGATACGCTAGTTGATCTCTAGGACATAAAGACTTACAATATGGAAACGAGATTACAATACACCGCCTCCATTATTTAGTTGGGTTTATCAGAGCTTTGCTAGAACAATTGTAGATACGCTTCTAAAAAAAGAAATATCTCATTGTAAAGTAAAAAGAACCAATCCGAGAAAAAATGCAATAATTTAAAACACTTGAGGTTTCTACAGAGTTTTAATGTAAATATAAATGCTACTACGTTTGACAATGCCGAAATTTCATTGATTAAATATTGTTCAAAATCTTTATCATGTACTACGTTGTAATAATGCATAATATTAATAAAATTTGATCACGGAACTTCAAGGTGGTCATAACTGTTAGCGTTATCTAAGATGGAACTCAGTTTTATTAAGTTTATAGGGAGCAGCAATCAAACATTTTAGTTTCGCCAGTTTTCAAATAAAATAAGGCACTCCTCAAACAAAAAATCATCTAACAAAAGATGCATTCTTTGACTTTATTCGGAATTTTTAAGGTTCAAAGATGTCTGCTAAACAAATAGATGGATTCTTTCAAAGGTAATATTCTAATAATATATGTACCCTAATAAAGGTGTTTTTTCTCTTAATTAAAAAAGCACTCAAATTCTCACTATAATAAAAATATGAAACAACAGTATTTCTGGGCTAATTCGAATAAATTCTTATTGAAAATCTTATTCGAAATTCTTATTCAGCCAACTTCAGAAATGTATTTTTTTTATAAGAATGCAGTTTTAGATCGTCGAAAATTCACACAAATTCTGAAAGGATCTTATCGTGAATCATTCGAACGGAATCAATTTTTCACTTAAATAAATCTGTCTTTTGTTAAAATTTTCGATCGTGAACAATTTTAAAAGGACTTTCACATAAGCACAGTTCCCGAATAGCATTATTGGTAAGTAAAAGTTCCGTTGATAGCTAGGACTTGACTATTGTCTGATTTTTTTCCTATGCCCATGGAGGTTTTTAGAGATGTCTCATGTCTCTATGAAAAGAAGCATTTTACTGTAATATATTTCTTAATTTATTGTAAAACACCTCAAATCAAGTCACCTTAATTGATGTCGAAGATGGGTAGTCAACAATGAAATAAAGATTTAGAAATTTAACAATGCCGTTTCTAAATTGAAACATCCTGTATTTTTTTCAAGCGTATTAAAATGAGCCTTTCATTTAAATTATATGTTAAAAGACTACTTATATTTTTTTTCTTTGATTTCTACAAAGTAACAAAACTGCAAAACGAGTCCTTTACGTGTTGAGATGTACTTTTAAATATTTTCTGCTTAACGAAATAGTCAAATGGTTAACAAATAATTCACTGAAGCATTTATATATGATTATATAATCGAAAAATTATCGCTTTGAAACACCATTTCTTTGAAATTTTTATAATGAAATTGGTATAGTGCACTAAGTAATCTGTTTAAGAAGAGTTTCAATTCATCTTAAGACACTTTTATATCGCTGCACATTTGTTCTAAAGGCTTAAATAATACTAACTATATATATAGATATGTATACACTTGAATGATGTTTACTCATTCATTTTTTTCAAAATTATTGTCAAAAATGATTTCGGTCAGTTAATATTAGCAGTTATTAACTTTTTTCAAAGAAAAGCTAGATATAGGATAGCAAATGATTGGGTTCAATATATTTCATAACCACTAAAACTTGGGGAGATCAAATTATATGCGCAATATTGCCCAATTATTTTAAATCAGAAAAGTAATTTAAAAGAGCAAATAATTTTGCCCATTTTTTCTTTACCTATTTGTAATGGCGGTTGTTTTTTTATTTTGCCCTTATCCCGTAAAGTTTTGCTCGTTTTAGTACATATCTATAGAAAACAATATGTGCAAGTAAAGTTCATTCTTTCCCTTAGAGCCATTTCAAGTTTCTCATCGACCACACAAAAACGCAAGTTGCAGCTCAACCTAGCGCAACTTAAAAAAGGCAGTATTTGTTTTTTGCTGTGGCCTGGCTTGGCCTGTAACCCAGGTGAGTAACTTGGTTTGGACACCCTAACCACAGTCAAATTCTTACGCTAAGCATGGGCAGTCGAAGCCTACAACCACAGTTTGAGCCAAATTCATTCTCAAAACCATATTTAGTATAAAATTCCTTTTGTATTTTTGCTTATTAATTCTAGGTATTTTAACGGATAATAAATCCAAAAAAGGAAAATGTTGGAAAAATATGGATTAACGTTAAATAAATGAGCTAAATATTTTGGTGCAATAATTTCAAACTAAGGGAAAAAGTTGAAATGTTTTATTGCCTCAAGTGATTCCCTTAGTATAAGTTTCATTTCTTGTCAAGAAAGATCTTTGATATTTTC
>JAUOZQ010000365.1:0-44053 GCA_030710315.1 Anomotaenia brevis
ATTATTTGTCATCTTTAAAGAACATTCTGCCAATTATTTGATTCTCTTCATCAGACCTTATATTACAGAATCGCCCTATTGGCAATCTCTTCCTTTAAGATTATGCTCAGAGGCATTAATGGGTAATTCTTAGCCCAAAATATAAACCCATGCTTAAGGTCATACTACTTCTTTCACTCACTCTCGATAAGGTTCTCTGGTATGATGCATTGTCAATCTATACATTCAGTGTATTGATTTCCCAATATGTATATATATATGTTAAATTTCATTGAAGCAGAGTTTCCGTTTCTCCAGCGTATTTTTGGTAAGAATAAGTAAAACTTTGTGGTATTTTCTAAAAATTATGACATTTTCTATGCACAAACAGCGAACGATGTCAAAGGTAAGTGAATTTTTGTTGAAAGTGGTTTGATTATGTGTTTATTTTAAGAACTTAAAGGATTTGAACACACTAGGCCTTCTGCTCGAGTGCCATTTTGGAGATGGTATGGAAAAAGCATTAACCAGCATTTAGTTATTTAAATAACTTACTTTAGAAATTTATATCATAGTCATAACTGGTATGTTCTATTACTTTTCAAACTTATCATAGATCCGGTTATTTATATTGTCTTGCAGTTCTGCATATTTGAGACTCCTTCTTTACACGTCAGCAAGTGAGGGCAAATCAAAGGTCTTTAGCGTGTTCCTTATCAGTAGTGAATAAGCCACTCTCTCATTGGTTAGGAATGCATAGGTGGTAAGTAAAAAGACGCTTAGTTGTAAAAACACGGTTAAATTTGACACAAAATGCAAAAGGAAAATGTATAAAATTATAAGCCTTATAAAATATTTGGTTTGACTTTCATGTTAATTAGTCAATGTGTTTAAACAACTAACACGACTCTAGCTAACATGTTGAATTTAAATGGCGAAAATTTCGTGATTCTGCTTATAAAGTCAACTAGTATTTTAATGATCATTGTAGCCAACAGTGCGCATCCACGAATCTATCAAAAATTGGGTGAGTAAATGAATAAGGATTGAATGGGAAATGCTAGTATAAGTCCAAAATTGAAATATATTTCGATCTTTTAGTTTACACGATAAGATTTGGTAGGTCAAGTTTAAGTATGACGTGAATTGAGAAATGGGTTTATTTTCCCTTTTTTATGCTTAAAGTATGTTCTGCACTACCGTAAGTGCATTTGGTTTAACATTTTAGACGCTAAATGAGTTATTTCCATTTGTTCTCATTGCAGTTTTCGCCTCGACGCAATTAAATATGGCAATTCTGTTTGTGCTATTTGTTTTGCCTAAAATAACCAAATTTTGACAGATTACTAATTTTATGTAATCTGTTTAATTAATTAAATTTAAAGTGTGTATTTCATATTTCATGGATGTGAATGGGCAAAAATAATTTCTAGTGTTAATCTGTTCAATAATGCGGTATAGATTACAAACGATATGGGTTGATTAAAATCTGTTTTTGATTAAATGGTAGAAGTCCTGAGCTATGACATTGGGATTATATTTGCTGACGACACTAATGAAGTAGCATTAAAACAAGCAGCTCAAAGAAAATTGTATTTGAGTTCGTAAGCACAACTCTAGGGTGGCAAACGGGTCTTTTTTCCCTTCCTTATAATTTCTTTATTATGATCTGCCAATGCAACGCATCGTGGTGTCCTTCAGATTTTAAACACCCTACGACCATATATATAATAACCCGCTGGCTTGACGCACTTTATGTAAGTTAAAATGTCATCTAAAAAGTTGTTAATATTTTTAGGTGTCTTGATTTTTACTAGGATAATGGGCGTAAATTATTAGTAGGAAGGCATTACAGTGTTTTGCATTTAACACAGGTTCTATTAACTACGACGAATACACTTACATGTTTTAATGGTAGAGAATCGTAATAATAATACAAGGTTTCAAACGTTAAACAAATTTGAAATTTGAATAGCATCTTCAAAAGAGGAAATCAAACACGGAATTCCCTTTTTTGATGCCTTGTATGTGCAAAAGACATCTGTTTAGACTATGATCCGCTCGTCCATGAAAATTTTCGCGTTTAGAGTACATCGACTTATTTTATACTTACAGAATACAAAGCATGCATGCTAGCGAAGAGTGAAACTAAGATTTTGTCTGGGGAGATTTCCGTTGTCATTTATTCATACTATTTGGGCACTGTATGCGACTCAAATCGAGCAAGCTGCCCTTTAAAACATATATTGGGAGGAAATTAGAGAATCCAAAAAAAATCTTTAAGGAACCATTAACATTGACGAATCGGCGGAACTGCATAGGAGCTTCTAAGAGAGAACTGAGTAATGAAAGCATTGCGTTTTTGGAAAAGCTTTCTTCATATGGGTTTATCTTTACCCAGAATATGGCTGATACAATTGATTACTAGCTACGACCCAACGATAGAATTCTTAGAAACATTTTGATACATACTGCCGATTTTTGCGCTTAAAAGTCGCCTTTCAAAAAGTAATTCCTTAAAAATAAAGTACCAATTAAAGGTGACGTGGATAAATCTCCAAATGGCGTAAAACGAAGCAAGATGAAATAAACTCCCTGCTTGCTGATTTTTTTGATTTTTTTAATATATCACGAAGGCATATCTAATATGGGTAGCGGATTGCTCTAATTTGGTTAAATTTTAGCGTATTGCAGAACTCCTAAAACCTTCAAAAGTCTCTAATAGGTTTGTTGTCATCATCTGGACACATCAAAATGAGTTTGGAGATTCTTATCTTATGGTTAGCGCACAGATGTCAAAGAAACTACAGCCAACAGAAAATCATAATTGATTTTTGTGGTTTCTCAGTATAGTAAAATTAAAATGGGTACTCTTTGTATTTTTGTTTATCGAAATAAGCCTTACTGCAGAACAGGTTTTGCTACAAGCATAAATTGCTAGTTATATCCAGTCTTCACTTTACTTTTCGTATCATTTTCACTCATTTGATTACTGCTATTGAATTTTACAGTACAGGCCATTTTAAATTTTCTGAGTTTCATTTACCCTAACTTTCTCAAATTTGCCGACATGTTGGGTTAAGGTTCACAATGAAATCTGCATTGTGATTAAAATAAAATGTAAAATTAAATTTGCGATAGCGCAATTTTCACTAATGAAATCAGATGTTTATTTCACTTATTGTTTCACTTATCAATTACCATAATCAAGTGAAATAATTTAGCGTTTTAAAGAACCGATGTACGTACCACTTATAGGGGTTGCGTTGAAAGGATCTAGCATAACTTTAAGAAAATTCCGAAAGATGTTTTACAGACATGTGAAGAATGAATACAAGAGTCCGGTTTAAAGATAAAATGATATTTACGTTTAATCAAATGAACTGTTTACGAAGTAATTAATCTAAAAGTCAATTGACTTCCCCTGCATTTCAAAGTAAATGCCAAAATTATTAAATATTCGCAAGCACGTATCTTTCATTTAAAAATAAGTTAATTTTTGCAGATGGGAAATTCCTTTTTTGTGTTGAACATTTAAGAGTTGCAAAGTTTTAACGTAAATACAAATTATATCTTAGACAATTCAGATATAATACTCTAGCTTAACTTGCCAATCTTTACATGATCTAGAATTTTAATAACCCAAATGATGCCTGGGATTTGTTATAGTGGACTTTTAATAATATTACCGCTTTATGCCATCGTTTATGCCGAATCATTTTTCATCATTAGACTTGACGGACAAATGTGTCTCAGAAATTGTTGGGTAATAAATATTAAAAAAGTATATGCCATACAATTAACGTCCTTTAGGTCTTTAGCGGTATCTTTAACGTGAAGACACGTTTAGTCGTATTCTTGTTTTAACGTAGCAAATTAAAATTACATTATATTTAAACCGTAATGTCAAAGGGGAACCTAATTAAGTTGTTGATATCTTTACATATTTTGAAATGCTTCACAGCAAAATTTTATAAAGGTACTGTAGATCTATAAATTTAATTTTAGAGATAAATTAGCAAATACATTTAGTGCAAAAATGTTCTAATATAGAGCGTCAGGCTGAAAAAGTGTTAATACACCCACTCTGACTGCACTAATCGAGAAGATGATAATATTAAATGCCTAAAATACGTTTCGTTAAAATTCACATAACAACTATAATGGAAAATAAGGTTGTCTCTCGTAGACGCATGAAATACGCTTGGAAGTTTTCCGATCAAAATACTATGGAAAAATACTTTATCTTTTGGTTTCTTTAGCACAATAATAGTAATTCTGGCGTCAAAATGCAATCTTATGAAGGGGGTCATTGTGCCGTAAAACCTTCCTCTGAAGTGTGATTATTTAGGTTTTGATATTTAAAGTCAGCGTTGACCTGACTGGATTTGCTGATAAAAGAAGGAATAAGATAATACATCTCAAATTCTTGAAAAAACCCAATCGTTTAACACTGCTTGTAACTGCACTTATATATTCTTCCGATTCCTATGCAAAATTTAGGTAGTTAAACTTAGCGTCGCCAAATATGACATTTTTAATCATTTTTTTCCATATGAATGACTTGGAAATTTTTAACAAGCACGTTTATTTTAGAGTGATCTATTCAAAATGAAAGTAATCTTTGGTAGTGATTTCCATTCAACTTTAAATAAATAAATCAGCATAATCTCCAACAAAACGATCATCGTGGCTGAAAGTAAATGAACGTAATGAATTTATATTTTATATTGGTTTATAGTACATAATCAAGGCTCTGGTGTATGTTGTGGGGTTGATCCATCCATGTATCCACTATTAAAGAGTAAAAATTTAAAAACATTTAGTTTGTATACGTCTTGGATACTCAAAGCAATGGACAAATTATTGGTTTGAGATTTTAATTCAATATCTTTAAATCAAATGTTTTGCCTGATGCAAGTACTCGATCTCCTAATAGGCTAATTAGTCCAAATTAGAGAGATCTACAAATAGATACTAGGATTTGACAATTTTTATCCAGCTCTGGTTATCAAACGTGGTCTTGATAATCCAGAGAAAAATGCTTAGAGCTTAGGAAACCATTTTTGATTATTTGTGATCTAGTCATGCTTTTAGTGATCCAAAGTCCAAGCACCCAGAAAATTCATTAACTTGCCTGAGTAGGTTTGAGTAGATGTCTTTGCTTGTAAGCAGAAGAATACATTGTAACACTTGGTCAACAATGTAAGAAAATATGCATTTTAGTTGACTTATGTTAACCGAGGGTAAACAGTTACTTTTTTAGTAGTGAAAATCGGATACATAAGTGAAGTGATATTTATATACCAGATCTAAGTTATGCAGGCAATTTTGTAATTGTTTTTCAAAGAAGCCAACAAATTCTTAAATACTACAAAATTACTCATTAAGCTTTTCATATTTAACAGGTACCCATAAAGCATCAGTGTTTATTATTCGTAGGCGTTTACAACAGTTTGCTAAAGTTTGAGAGACAAATTTGAAATCTCGCAACAAGTTTCATAGCAACATGGCACACTTAATGTTTTGAAATACGACCTCCAACTTTAAAGAAAATTAGAAATCAGCTTTGAGGGCTTCAGTCATGTCCACTTAGCAGTGCGTTTTGTTTCTTATTACTTCTGATTACTTCTAAGTGCTGTTATTGCATTTTATTGGAATGCGTCATTAAAGTAAAATTTTCAACAAATATTGAATATGGATTGATATTTTCAATTGAGAAAATTAAAATATTAAGTTTGAAAATGACAACAATAGAAACAAAGAAGCTTTTAAAATTTTCAGTAAGCTTTACCTCAGTAATTTTTAAAGTGTTCATAAAAGCATATTACAAATATACGATAAATGCACTTATCAATATAATACGGTTGAATGTCATTTTAGAAAGGTAATTTTTGCCGAATCAGAATTTTTGCACCAATTAACAAGTTACATTAAAATTTTGTTTTATATTTAGAGGGATCAGTTAAAATAAGCTTCTTGTGTAAAGAAAGGTAATATTTAACTTGATAAGTCTTCCATTAATTTATTTACACTGCCTTAATTTTCATTAATCTGTGTTTACAGTTTTACTTTGAAAAAAACATGGAAATGATTTTCATATGAGATCCTCAAGTATCTATTGCAAATACAAATAAGCGAATCAGGTATCAAATTCATCAATTGATATGGCCGATTTGAGGTGAATATTGTAATGATTTGATGTTTTAATGAAAGATTAAATGAAAATTAAGAGAATCAACTGTTCCAATCCAGTACCTCAAATTCGTAATTTTGTTTGATTTCAAAAAGAGTAATTTTACGTTTTCTGTGTTTTAAAATATTATTTTAAAACGTATACATTTGCGATTCGACAAAAAACTCGCGGAATCGAATAACGAAATTGTCAAAAATAAAGATTTGCAAAATGATTTTGTTTACCATTTTATGATTTTATGGGGTTAAATAATCAGTATTTTTGGGTTCTTAAAGCACCGTCGGCATTGAGGATATAAGGATAAAAATGTTGACTCTTATTTAACTATCATTAAGCAATTTTATGCTGGCTGGAGAATGCAAATTCAAATTTCTCATTTACTTAAGCGCTTTATTTGAAATAAAAGTTAGTTTAGTTGATTTTTTAAATGGCCCAAATGACTGAATTTTGTGGTGTGATTTTGGCTAGCCTGTTGCATTTCGTGATAACTTTTATCTTGCCAAATGTCACTGATCACGTGTAGCTAAAAATGTTTTTCCAAAAGAAATAACTTTATATTATTAGTATTTCAGTAAGTAATTTTCGGCAAAAGCTTACTGGTATTAACGTTTAGTAGTAGCAATACGTATAATCATAGATCTATGATTTTTCTTTCATTTCTTTCATTTTTACAGTTGAATGTTTTTCTTATAACAGAGAAGGGTGACCAGTTTTTTGCATTCATCTCATTATAAATGTACTGTCAAACTCTTTAAATATGTTTTATTAGCTAAAGATTATGCATGCCAAATGCGTCAATTTAAAGAATTCAAAACTCTTTTTCACCTGAATTTTTTGCTATCCTTAAATATCATGCAAATAATAAAGCGTTTTTAACTCAGTCCTTGACATTGTATTCAAAAAGAATTTTATTAATAGATGGTGAAAAAAGTTTGCTGAAATTCGATTTTGCCTAATTATTTATTGCAAGAAAAACAAAATGTTCAAATTAAAAACGGTAATGATGCAATTTTACTATGATTTAATAAACATAGCAAGATGCATTTTATTCGTAATCATATTTTCATAATTTTACATAATGAAGCTAAGTAGCTGTATAAGTAAATGCATTTTGTTCGCTTTAAGCACAAGTATTGAGCGTTTATTCCATCTGCTTTCATAAAGAAGAAATTACGACAATATATATATATATACGGGATGATAAATTAAATGATTCCCAACTTTTTAAACATAAATTTTTGCAAAGCACTTTATATATATAAATATAAACTTACATTTTACTGCCAATATGGGTAATTAAGACTTGATAACCCCACATCAGTTAAGCGAAGTTTTATATCTCTGCTAGAGCAATATAAAGAAACAGTTCACAAATCAAAGAAAGCTTATCAATTAAGCTTTAATGTCACATAATTAAAAAGTGGAGACTTTGTTCTGACGCTATTTAGTAATCGTCTCTGTATTTCGATTTAATGAGCTACCGGCTTTTAGATATTCACTATATTACTACCTCAATATTTGGTTTGGTGCCCAAGAAAAAAGATGTTGCGCACAAAGTTAAATGATCAAAAGCTCAAAGTAGATATGCAAGTTGCGCTAATTTGATCTCGCTGTATTACAGGTTGCCTCAGTGGCCTATGATATGACTGAATTGGGTAGATATTGAATTTGTGTCTTTCCCTGCGCCGCCTACCTCGAATTTATCGAATTCTAACCAGACCAAGTAGCCTACGGGTTTAGGTTATTATTTTAAAGCATAATCCTAATATTTTTTGGAAACTCAATCTAATTAGAAATTTATATTGAACTTAGGTTAAGAAATATTAGTTACACAGTGTGTCTTTCTTTCAAGTCTATTCGTTAGCTTCACCAGAGTCAATTTATTGATCTTAAATTGTTTGGCGACCCATATTTGTGCTGAGGAGTAGTCCATTTTTGAAATCAACACACATATTATCAGTATGCACCAGTCCACCAAAAAGTAGCATAAAATGCTGTGTTTGACACGAAATTGTGCAGTTGGAGGCCATGCAATCCACTCATACCGATCTTGAGATACAACTTTCTATATTGAAGTATTACTCTAATGGGAAACATCCCGCTTAATGGAAAAGTGGCCTGATTCTTGTGCGTCCAATCTCCTATATCAACGATGCGTATTTGGATCCTTTACATTGTTATCCCAGCGAGTGACAAATTAATTCTTAAGCAAATAAATTTGATACAAACGCTGAAAATTGTTTGTTGCATACATTTCACTAAGGCCTTGCCATTCCTTTTTATTAATTAATGGGACAGGTTATCTTTCAACGGAATTTTTATACTCATTGTAAAGAAAAAAGTTAAATTTTAGCTTTTAGGACCAAGGAATGCTTTCGCGGATGTTTGACTACTTTGAAATGGACGTATATGTAATGGAGAATTATTATAGACCTGCCAAAAGTATTCGAAGTAGGTGCGTAACCACACAAGTTGCATGTTGAGATGTCGGAAACAGCCTATTACAATATTTTTGTCATTTAAATAGCCTTGAGAAATAAATTTAACCACCTAATCTTAAGCGAAAAGAGGCCTCATATTCAGCAAAATAAGAGATTTTAAAATAAAGATACGGGTAGTGTTTGGGAGTTGCAAATCCAATAGTTGATGTCAGCGTAGTTTACATCCCGAATAAATTCTCTCTCTGTCCCACTAAAACTGCTAGCAGACTGGCATACTTGTTAATTTAACCAGCATAATGGTGTAAAGCGTTCGTTTTTATTGTAATTTACATTAAGAATATTGCCTACAATTTCCGATTAGTGTATGTCCGTCAAAGAAACATAAACCAAACATGTTGCTATAGTATATAACTAGAGACCCGGGATCAATAACTCGAACAGCGGTTGAAAGATATCCAAACCCTTTAATTTTACTAAATTTTAAAATCAATCTATTAATATTTGCAGTTTTTTACTTCAAAACTACTGATATAAACAAAAGACTTTAGACGACTGCTGGTAAAACAGCAATCATTTGATAATAATTTGCGTTTAATTCGAGAGACAGACTATAAGCGTCTTCTAAATCGAACATTCGACCTCACTGCCTGTCCCACTGTTATTATATCACCACTGTGTAATTAAATATTTCAGAAACTAGCGGACTCAAATAGAGATAGAATATGGCCTAAAAAATCCTGAATGGTCTACCACATTTTACTTCAACTCAAACAACTCAGTAGGTTAAATGAGACCTAATAAAATCATTAAACCCATTCTACATTTTGGCTCTTTTTTAATGAATTCAATCAAATAAGTGCCAATGCGTGCCAATTTTAGTACCGTTAAGCCGCATATTCAGTACGCTAGGGAAAATAGATAAATGTGATGGATAACCTTTAAAAATGCAGTTAACTTGTATTTCATAATTTTTCAAATTGCTAAATACATCAGCGGTCTGCTAAAACAAATTAAGGATTTTTTGTCATTCAAATATCAAATTTTTTGGCAGTTTCGAAAGAACAATTAATAACAACGTAAAATTAAGATTGCGAAATATATTGTCGTAAGTGCATGAGGATTATATGTTGTGTTTTTATGAGTGTTTCGAACCTCACTTAGCCTTGGGGGAGTTATAAATTTGCTTTTTCTCCTTTCAATCAGAAACACTTCATTTCAGTTTCTTGACAGATCTAATCTTTACCCATTTCAAAATTCAACTGCATTATGGCTGCAAAGCGTAGAGTTATAGTGATTTCATCGATAAAATATTATCGACGAGAGTGATAAACCGTTTTGCCAAATGCCAGACTATAACAGTATACTGTTATTTAACAACATTATTTATTGCTTGTATTAAGGTAAGAGGTATCTTTAAACAAAATTTTAGTAAGCTAAAAGAATTTAATTTACTTTGAAACACCTACAATTTTTTGTTTGCTACAAATTCTAGAAAACTAGGTAAATGAGTTACTTCTGTTTGGATATAAGGATGTCAATGAATTCATATAAAATGTTCAATTTTACACTTTCGTATTTTGGGAAGCTTTTTCTATTTCAGACCAAATTTGACTGAATTTATAAACGGAAGTTATCCCCTATCTTGCTTATCATATGCGTCTGTTTGAAGGGGTGGTGATGTTTGTGAGCGGTTCTCACGTTATTCCCAAAGTCGCCACTTCGGGCGTGGTATTTTTAAACACCCATCAAAGGCGAACGCTCTTAAATGCAAGCGCGATTTATCTGCTAGCTCTAAACCTTTTAGTATCAGTCTGGGTGTTAATAACAAAGTAAAACAATATTTAAAACAAGATTAAAATGAATATATAGAATAAAAAGGTGGATGCATTAGGTAAGAAACAATTTAAAGAAAGTTGAAGTGTCTTCTATCAGAAAATGCTTATATATAAAAAAGATTACTAAGAACTGTATTACCTTCTTTTGACATCGATTTTTGCTTACTATAAATTACAAATGTTTATATGAAATACATGGAATTTATTTAAAAGAACATATAAATTGCAATATTATCTTATTATCTTTAAAAAGGTTTTGTGTTGCTGAACCCCTTTATTGTTTTTTTTACTTTAGGGTGTAACCATGGGGCTCAGACCACAATGACAAAATGCAATGGTGCACTTGGACCAAACATTGTCTCTGTATGATTGGCATAAGTTTGAAGAAACTTATAAGGCGATTTATGTAAAATACGTCGATGTCTTAAGTTTTGAAATAATCCATAATATCACTGATTTATTGTCCCTGCCAATTTTTTGGAAATAAAATATACCTTTATTTTGATAATAAATCAGTTGTGCCCAGCAGAATCGTATAGTTAATATGCTATCAAGCGACAAATTGCAAATTTATAACTTTTTTAAATGAGATCTTTAGCATAACTAATTGTAACGATGTTCTTAACAAGTGGATTATAGGTACAATGCTTGAAACTTGGAATCGAACTACACAATAACAACACCGAGCTTTTTTAATAATGATAAGCTTATCCTAGGCAGTGATAAACTTCCATGAAAAATTGAATGAAAAATCATAAAGGGAAAATTGATTCAGAAAGGTACTACTTAATGCACTTAATGACTTCTACATTTTCATCAACTCATTCCTTATATTTTATGAATCGGAAGTTACTGATATTTTCTGTTGCCATTCATTTGGTGTTAAATTTGACTGAGAGAGAAAAATTTTGCATGTCGTTTTCATGCGTCCGCTTTTTATGGTAAAGAAAGAGTGAGCTAGTACAGCGATGCTGCGCTCAACTATAATTACTCTTTTTGGGGTGGCTACTACAGATACCAGTCACCGAAATGTGAAGGCATACGCAAATAGTCCTCCGCATCGTCTCTCGCAGCACTATCTAGTAACAACGTTAACAGAATTTCAAAACACATGCAACGCTAACAGAATAAAAGTATAAAATCCGCATGAGGCTCCCAAGAAACTAGGCAAAATATATTTTAATCAAAATCTCAATTTAACAGAAACAGTTTCATCATTTAATCAAAGCTATTTTTTGGGCAATTTTAAATTTGAAGACCAGTAAGTAATCAATAATACATGAGTATTCCAAAGAGTGTTTTTATTCAAAACGAGAACACGTTTTTGAAAACTCCTATGTTGGCAGTTTCTAGAAGGAGAATATTGTTTTAGTATGTCACACGATTCACTACAATTCGTCCTTGTAACGGCTGTCATTTAAAGCGTCGTTGTTGATCAACACCAGTAAGACAATAAATAATATTTTGCTCAGAAAATATCTGATTAGACTCTAACACTGTGTGTAATCTGAGAATGCATTTTTAAAAATGGAAATTTCGATAGATTTCAGGTAGTGGATCCCATGAGATAAACGCGTTTTGAAAAGCTCTTTAATTTATATATATAAGGTACATAAACGCTACTGTTTTCGTTAACGAAAAAAAAATAAAAAACGGTTTTGTTATTATGACCCTCAAGTAATATCCATGCTCTACCAATTAAATTGCGCCCTCTGTGAAATATATGCAAATCATATAAATCAACTGAAAACTACTGGAAGAAACAGACAGTTTATTAAACGAGTAGACCGTAAAATGCTCCCGATCGTATTGATATGCCTCATCGTTCTTAATGGCGTGCGATGGTAAATGTGTCTTACTAACCTAAACCTTAATTAATATGTACCTGCAAATAACGCAGTATTAATTGAATAAAAGTAAAATTGTCAATCGTAATTATTTCTTTTGGTAAGATATAATATTTATTTTCATGTGAAAAACATTTGTGTAAAATTCTATGGCGTTTGCATTTAAATTTGCCATTAGTGTTACCTGCGTAAGATGAGTTTTGTTAACTGATTGTATGATATTCGAATAACTTTAAACAATTATTAACAGATAAGCACAGGGTGCGTTTTTGTTTTATATAAAATTTCTAAAGAAAAAGCACTTAATGGTTGAGGCGGTTTACTTAAAAAGAAATTTAGGTTGGCTTTGGTGGGTTTTATTAAATAGCATATTATTTTATCAAAAATTTCTATCTAAACTCATCTTTTGATGAATAAGTGATTATTGGTAAGTGTATAGGTTAAAACTGTTTTCCATTTCATTGATACTTTCGGTTACTTTTTAGCCATAGAATACTGTTACAAGAATCTGAAAATACCAGTTGAGTTTTTTGGTGCAACATAGTGCTATGCTTTTGGTGGATTATATAACCTTTCATTTTTCATTAGGAATATATCAATGGTAAATAAAAAAGTCTATCATCAATATGAGCGGCCTTTGAAATCCAGGAAATCTCCTAGCAAATTATATTTATTTCACTTTAACATTAAAAATGAAATTTATGTCAACTATTTTTAAAATTTTCGGTCAAATGTCATTTTAGGTCCTATTTTAAACCTATAATAATGTTTTTAAATCAATTAAAACTGCAGCACATCCTGCTGTCCTACGGAACTCAACGGAGAGTAAGCGAACTTTTTCATTAGATATTTCATTAGTAACATATTATTATAAATCATAAATATAAATGAATAACGCAAATAAATAATAATATTGTATTAATAATTCTGATTGGTTTGTAATTAGCAATTATTATGCTTGGTAAGAAACTTCCTTAAATAAGTTAATAGATAATAAAAATCACAATCTTTGTTGTTGACTTTCGTAGCAGAAGATGCTCCCGTGTGCGCATATTTTAGAGATGCTCCATTATTTGCTTTTCGTTTCAGTTTTACACATGAACAGACTCTCTTTTTGGATCACGTTTAAAAACTAAATTTAATTTTTGAAACGTGGCATACAAATAAAGCACTACTTTAAATAATGATTAAATGCTCTGTGCAAACAAATCCTTTAACATGGGGGAATAATTTTTCTTAATCGCTTCAAACTATCAAAAGCATCATCATAATATAAACTGTTACCAGTTTTAATAAGGAAAAATGAAGTCATCTACGATTTTATTAAAAACGCACTTGTCGATTTGTACTTTATTTATTGTTTGATGTTCAAAAATGATTTCATAAATTAAGGCGGTTGTGGGAACGTATAAGAACCTGATATAAGCTTGATGATTATCCAAACAACTTTTATACACGGAGATGTCTTTAACCCTAACATGCCCTATGTTTCTTATTATGTAAATACAATTTTTTTATAAAACTGGATAAAATATTGACATTATTATTCCCTTTTAAAATTTTGTTAAAATGGCATTTTTACAATTCAGTTACTTAAAATTCATTTATATTTTGCATAATTGTTACACTATAATAAATGAAGGTTTTTCATCATGCTCTTTGTGTGATTCAAATAAATAAAAATTGGATAACCCATGAAGAAATGGACATGCTGGCATGTGAACTGACCCATTCATAGTATATGTATAGGCTGATTTCAACTTTTCTTTGGCGATTTCATAAGTAATTTAAAATGGAAGTCGGACAATAGTGTCAGTTGTTGGTGTTTCAGCTGTTTAAATTCACTTCAACTCTAAAAAATGTTCCAAAAAGTATCATGAAAGCCATTCCTGTCAGTATAAATCTTTTTTTAAGGGACATATTGATAGTACGTTAATCAGTGGTCCATACTTGCTCACAGGTGGGCCTAATATCCAATTGTTAGTACTTGCATTTCATCTATTAATAATTGGTATTAGTATTTACTGTGTACCAGGGTAACAATGGTTGATTTTAACTCAAGCATTTTAAATGAAATTGACGCAGAAACAAGTAATTAAGTGGCGCTAACTCTAGTTGTGCTTGGTTTTATCGGCCCATTTAGCTCAAAAAGTATTCATTTATTTATATGCAACAATGTTGTGATAAGATAGAGCTGCAACCAAGTAACTAAGGACAGTTGATAAATTGTGCAATGAAATAAAGTCGAATTGAATTGACTCTAATTTAAGAATAATTAAGAGATACTAAATGGCTACCAAATAGGCAACTTGAGGTGATACATTAAAAACGTCCAGTGTTTGCAATTTACTCATAACAAATATTTCCACTTACAAATTTCGATTCGTTTTAAATACAATTCCTTTATGGAATGGTTTTAAAATATTTTTTTAATTTGGAGCAAACAAGCGATAAACGGATGAGGATTTGGCAATGTCCATAGAGATGCAACTTTGTGAGCCTCTTTTAATTGAACTAAACTAAAAGAAAGCTTAGGAAATGCGTTTTTGTAAGCATTGATGAATCAACTCTTTATCTTCTTCAATCGGGTGCAACTGAGTCAAATTTTGGATTCCAAAGAAAACCGTACTATTTTTAAGTGACCTAGTAAAGTTTTTAAATTGAAAATTTTTGTTGATAAGAAGTAGATCTTTTGCTGGTAAATAAGTAACGTAGTTAGCATTAGCCAAAATGGTAAAATTTGATAAATTTTGTATTCACAAACATTTCGACGAAAAAGAAATAGGCCACTTTAATTATTTAACAGACTTTCAGTTTTCCCAGAAATCCTCTGAAAAAAAGACCAAATAACTAAGCGATGTTTAAAAAACCTAATAACTATGAAAATACATCTTGGATTTTTACTCAACAGCATTCCTCAGTTATAAGTTTTTGCAAGTTTCGCCTAGAATGTTCAAAAGAGGAAGTTAAACTGTCAAGTGTTTTTTAGAGAAACTAATGAAAAGATGCATTGTACTAATATTTAAAGACGATGCATTAAGGTCTATGGTGTTAGAAAAATGCAATTACTAAGAATACATATCGTGCAAAATTTCATTGTTTTTTAACCCAACAACGATTTAACTAAAGCTAAAAACGGGACCAAAATGTAATCGATTTTCTTGCGAATTTATACTTTATATTGTAAGGCTTGAGGATTGTATAGCTACAATTCGGATACTGTTTTATCCCTTATTATCCTTTTTCGTGATTTTTAATAAACTACAAATCCTGTATCCCGTAGACAGAACCGGTTGATATATCAGCATAATCAAGTGTCAATAAGTATGAAATATTTAATTTGAAAAAAAATTTAAATGGCTTTGAGTGGTTTCCTATTAGTGCCAATTTAAATAGATTTCTGCAAAGTTTTAATGCATTGATGATCTCAGCCTTACGTCGTTTGTATGATAACCTCAAATTCCTTAATTTGAGTGGAAAAAAGTCAAAGTGAAAACACTGCGTTAGATGTGAAGACAGAGATTGTGTAAAGTAGTCCCATATACTTGCGTTACATTGTCACATTTGTTCTGCTTCTAACTGTACGGATTGATGCACGATCACCTTGTAAGATGGCGTTCCCCTCCGGAAACGGTTTTCGAACAACCGGAGGATGCGCTTGAAAGTCCCAAATCCTTAAAATATCTTAGCTTTTTATTCCCTTTACTTAGAGTTGCTGCATAATTGGCCCTGCATATTTCTGAATGATAACTTTACAGGTCATAACTTAACTCCCAGCGCCATGCTTCTCAACTGAATAAGTCAACAGAAGCTGTGTAAACTGTCTATGTGCATGTTTTCTGTTGAAAACAATTTCACTTCTGAACGGCAGAAATCATTTGCGCATTATTCTTATTTTAAACTGGCATCATTGTTACGAATTGCTAAATTCAGCAGTTACGGTTTTCGTTGTTTCGTAGAGCTAATTAGGTCGTTCGATGATTAATTTTGTACGTGAATGGAAGCTTAGCAACATTAAATTGATGTTTTCCCATTGCAATTAATGTACATTAGTTAAGGAGTTGCCTCTAAATGAGTTATAGGCATGGATTTAAAAAATTAGTTTAATCTATTTATGTGATAGCATTGAACTAGCTTTCTATTTTATTCCTCGTCTCTCTTTTTAGTTTTGTCCGTTAAAATAATTCAGAAATATCCGAATTTAAATTGAAATGCCATTTATTCACTGCAATCTTTCTGATCGCGCCGTCTTGAAAGAACCTACCTACCAAAATATACTAATAACAGTCAAAACGTATGTACTCAAGAAGGCCATTAAGGTTACTTCTTTTAACTTTGAGCAAATTCACTACCTGTAATTATCCACTCAGCTCTGGTGAATTCTGCCACTCACCATGCAATCTGCCCTTTATTATTTTGGATTTCGAGCAAAAGAGAAATACAAAGAGAGCGTGCATAGTTCATCCAAAAAATCCCACCACCAGGTGTTGAAGATTATGTTGTTTTCTTTGCTAACTCCGAACAACGCGCAGTGGTGAATGATGAAACACTTGTAGTATCAATATGTTAACCTTACTTATCTGCATTTATCACTGTTTTTAAGACAAAAGTAGAACAATGATTTGTCAAAGTTGGTTCTGGTAAGATTGATGTAGTCATTTTCTTTACCAAATATCATATTGCTTTTTAAATGAATAAATGAATCGTATGCGAATGTGCGTTTGAATGGGGCATTGACTGCTTACGGTCAGATCCGTACAAGTATGTAGATCGAGATATCGGTCGAATAAAGTGAACGCTGACGTCGATAATTAAAATATTCGCTGAATTTTCATCTTCCAAATGTACAGTATGGTTTGTACTCGAGTTCGTTTATTTAACTTAAGATATCGCAACATTCATACCCATTGTTTCTAAACAATTTTTGATAGATTACGAGTCAATACTTCTCTGAACAAATGACGACAGTTCTCATTTGAATGTTCTATCTTAAAAAATAAGACATCGTAGCTAGGCGCCTGGAAAGAAAGGGTATTTAGGTTTCATTGAAATCAACACTGAAATACATTTCTTAATAAGATTAAACCAAGACATGCATGTATCTCACTGCTATTAAAATGGCAATTTTGACACCGTGATACATTACAATGATAAGTTAAATTTGATTTGCAGGATTAAATGAACATCCTTGCTCTTTCTAGGAAAAATTGTATAAACAAAAAACAAGAAAGAGCCAAATCATAAAGCTCCTGATATGCTAAATTATGCAAATGTTGCAAATTAAGGCTTCAACTTTGTGTTTTGCTGGAATTTATGGGTCTTCTCGGTCACTTTGGGAACTAGGAGACTCGATATAGCTCTCAAATAACTTATATTCATATATTACGGTTATTTTCCCCCAGTAACACTCTTTCGTTGGCTTAAATTGTGTTAATTTTCTAAAAACTATTTAGTTTTAGTAAATTTGGCTTTGATACGTGCATAAACACTCGAGTTTTGCAATAATCTTGAATAATATTGAACAAAAGTAGTTTCCCAAAAAGAGGAACGAATATCTATCTACTGCAGCAACAAAGTGGTTTTTGAGTGATGAATTTTCCATCATGCAGCTAGGAAAAAAGAAATTTTTCCATTCTTATTAGCAAAACGGTCAGATCACAGATGCTTTTATATTTGATTATACAAAAATCCTGTGAGATATACAGTGGTACTTGCAATCTGCAAATGAAGCCGTCGTGTTAATTCCTTTTGTGCGATCGGAACAATTTTCCGCGAATTTTAACAAAGGAAATCATAAGAGAAAAAGTCCAAATTATTATATTTTATTGCATTTCAAAGAACATCTTTGTTGTCAAGTGAATGTAATTCAGAAATGCAGATGAGATTTCCTCAAGAAAAATCTAAATCAATAACAAAAGACGTTGAATTTGGTGTTTACATAAAGCTAAAGAATCTTGGAAATCGTGGTTTATTATCTGATTTAATTACATTGCAGGAAAGCAAAAAAACAGGATAAAACACGATAGGCATTTAACAACTATAAGATAGAATAACTTTACGACAACAGCGGCGTTTTCTGTAGCATTCAGATCCACTCGGTCTGCATATATTACATCCTATACGTGATATTAAATTTATTATTTTGATTCAACAGCAATTATCAGTTATTTGGAGAGAAATTTTAAATATCCTAATTGTATGCTGGTAGCGTGTGCTACGAAAATTATCACCAGCGGCTAAAAGCACTTTATATTTGAAAATTTCTAAATGATATTAGATAGCCAATGAATTATTTTTGCAGACATGCTCATGAAATCCGTAACTACTGTAATATATAATTAGTAGACGAATATTACCAAAATATGAAGTTATCAACTAGAAACAAATGCCATTTTTAAAACAATATTTATCAATTTTTTAAAAACTAATTAGTCGTAATTTGGTTTAGGCCACCTCTGAGAGTTACATCAACTATCTCCATTTATCCATAAATTCTGTTTATTACAACAAAGACTGGAGAATATCGCAAACTTAAAATTGCATTTCCTACCAAACAAAGAAGGGTTTAGTTTAATTTATGTCGACTTTTTGCTAAAATTTTAACAGAATTCATGATTAAATTGGTTATAATAACCTATTATTTTCAATAAAAGCGATGTACTTAAAATCGTATTGTTTACAACATGCTATGTAAACCAATTATTAACTAAATAAAATATTAGGAATTTTTAAAGTCTCTAAATCAGCTCGTTAACTCCCAACACTTTTCAAGTACTGCTCTGAAGAATATATCAATAATTATCTTATTGTGTTTAGTTACAAGAAACTTGTAAATTGTCTAATTATTTGATTTAAAGGCGTTCCATTTTGACCACGAATTTCCATTGATATCAATTCTGTCCCAAGTGACTTATTGTCGAGCTTTGTAAATAAATTAGCACTCTTCTTTTGGAAATTAGTAATAGCTCCAGATCGAAAATAAGAATTAAGACATCTCCTTGCTCGTGATCGAAAATAAGATTTAAGAATTTCTTCACTGCTGTTAAATTCCTGAAGTTTTCATGGCCCACTCATTGGCCTCTATAGTTCCTCACTTTCAAATAAATCCAGATTTTGTAATTTTTGAGTTGTAGATTATTATAACTGGTCAAAACGAGAGGAAGGATGGTGTTAGTGGGAGATTAGAAATTCGGACGTTTCCAAGGCTCGATGTTGACTATCGAAATCGGTGAAATTTATGAAGTGTGAACAAGTTAAAATCTGTCGTAATACTGCTAGGCGTCAGTACATCTGCCAGTGTCAAACATCCAAAAGCTATGCTGGTTTTCTAAAAGACGAACTTGAAAAATGGACGCACTGAGTTAATTTTGAGTTTTTTGGTTTAAAAAGAGGTTGTGAAAAAACCAAAATATTTGCACTCATGAAAAGGTAGGTGTGCAAAGGTCTTCCATTAAAATAAAGTTCATTACCGTAGTCATTCTTTAAGTACATCAACCTGAATCTCACATTTATGCTTCGTTCCCTTATCGGAGAACGCTGTTGAATTTCTTTAGTGGAAATTTCACACACTTAAACTAACAAACAAGTTTGTTAGTCTTTGTGGGTTTATAATCCCAGCAATGGTTGCTTAAGCTACAATTTAAAAAAATCATCCATGGTGGCTGGCATAATTGAGTGTTTTGATTGGCAGATTTTTTCCAAAACCCCAAATAAAATTTATATCCTGAATTGTGAAATTAAATGCATCTGGATCCATTATTCAAATTAAAAAGCATGGAAAACCCGGAATATAATAAATTATCATAATATTTTGCAACGGGAGGGAAGAAAATATCTGAAATAATCAGTTTAGATTAGTACAAAACCCTTGCAAAGTTGGAGGGCCAATTTTTTCAGGAATTCCAAAGAAAAAACGCCTTCTTCTGGAAATCTTTTTTGCCAACGCACTTGCGAATCTGATGACGAGCTAAAAGACCAACACTGGGAGGCGATTATCAGCATTGAAGTGCATTCATCTATCAATTTCCCCATTTGACGACCAGCGACGATGGAAGAACTCCACAAGTTTCCTGGTTCGTCTTGATAAGTACACCAAACCTTGTCCTCTCTCGAAGATCATGGTATCATCAGTCTAGGAAATGGGAAGAAGCCATGTAGGCGTCTTGAGTATCTCCAGTTCGTCCTCCTCCTCACCCCAATATAATTTATTTATCCTCTTGTAAGGAACGAATTGGCATGGGATACTGGTCCAGTCAGCCTTTAGATTAACATCTTCACGATTCTCTAAGTCCCTAAATCCGTCCATAAAAAGGTTGTCTATTGCAAAATCGCTCGGGAACTCGGAAAAGTAGGGCTCATCTATGGATATGGGAGCCGTAAACTAGTAGTCTGTCCACTTCACCCAGTAAACGATAATGCGGTGCGGTGTTTTTAAACCAATAAATTATTAGACATGAACCACAGCAACAAATGAGCGATGCGATTGTAATTCGACAATCCATATGCCTGTCATGGATCATCACTTCAGTGGGCTTCTCGTGGCCCCACTCCTTCGAGAGATAATGGAGTTTCTGGGGACGTCTTTGTATATTTGAGCACAAATGAAGGGTTTCAGCAGGCCAGAAGAAGATAAATATTCATTCAAAGAGTGTCGAAATTGGCCTTTGCCTCCAATAATTGGTATTAGGTGACTTTTGTATATTCATTTCTTATAAATACTAAGTGATCGTAATTCTTCGTCGGTCGTTAGTGTTCTTCTAATAATAAGTAATGTGTTTTTGCAACGGCTTCAGGGTTGGTGGTGGCAATTTATCAGTTGCTGATGCATTGCCTAATGACCTTGGAGCACAGCTTCCACATCTCACAAAAAGTGTTCTTTTGCACCCTAGGGTACGGTTGACTCATTTCTCGTAGCCGAAGCTTCCACGGAAACACTCGAATATCTTTAGTACCCTAAAACACACTAAGGAGTGCTTACGGTTGAAACTTAAGAATGCTCATCTTAGCCAAATCTCTCGAGTCCCCTATTACTTATGGTGTGGCAATTTAGAGGATTGCCATTTTGTTGATTAGAAAACAGGTCTTCTACTCGAATAGGCCAGTATAATTTGATAAGGGTAAGGCATAAGAGTGAAACTGGCTCTGCGGCGTCATCTGAGCCAGCCTGTGCTTAGAGGTGGAAGCCGGCACTGAGTCTCGGCGAAGTGTCTCAGCCAGCACAATTTCTTAAATCTTCGTCTATGTACCAGCTCTTAATAGGCCTCACCCGTGAGGAAGATTTTCGCTGATTTATGCGTTTTGCATAGTTGCATTTGAGATAAAAGACTGAGTTTAACTGAGCAGAAGAAGAGTGAAAAGCTGTCCATTCTGTAGACCCAAGGAAGGGCTTCTACTCAAAATGAATGCTGTATTCATCGCATATCTAGGCTAAAATATTACTACTTAGTTTCCATTCTGCATTTCTTAAGTTACGGCTCTTATGAAAGACGTCTTCATGGGTTAAAGAGTACGAAATATCAGAAGCCGAAGGACTGACTAAGGTCCTTGCAGACCAGCTTTGACATTTGTTAATGAATTCTGCATCTTCAGGTCCGAGGTTTCGTTGAAATGTTGTCCAAATTAGTGAATAATGGTTTATTTGAACACCCATTTTAAATTAAATTGAATTTGCTGTGAAAATAGAAAATTTGTACTTTCAATTTCAATCTTACAGCAGAAAAAATCATTGTTGAATCACGACGTGGATAGGATTGTGAATGATGACAGCGTACTGACTGGGAAAGTAGAAGGCTGTAACTGACGATTTAACTGGCTCTTTGTGGCACAGGAGTCTCTTAAGTCGATTCCGATCCTACTACGGCCGATACCTCGATGAAAATGCCCTATTGCTTCGTGGGATTGAGTACACACAGAAAACGGACGCGCCTGGTTATAAAAGAGCTCGATAAATCCCCCAGGAGTGTCGAAGAAACCTCTTAAGCTCCCTCGATTTTGCTGCTATTCTGACAAAAACAATGATCCACTTCTGTTCCAGTTGAACAAAAATGAACTGCAGATAGCCACCGATAGTTTCCCGTGGTTACTTCGAGCCATCCGAGAGGATGAAGTGCCATTTGACGTGGGAATTATGCTATGTGAAGCTGATTACTGCAAGCACCTTTGTGATATTGTCATCGAGCAAATTCGAGATGGTTATAAGAGGAGGACGTGGAAGTGTATATCTCTCGAATGAATGACGCCAAATGCGAAGGGAGTTGTGTAGGAATATATTTTTTGGCAGGTTTTCGCTTTTCTCCCGTTTCTAATGGCCTGAATATGTTTTGTGTCATTTAGATGAAAATCCATGGTGCTTTACGACTTCTCATGTTTATTAAACACAGAGGGATGCAACGGACTTGCTCTAGTAAGGAATCTCATAGCAGTTTCCCCAACAACAAACAATGCTTTATTATACCAAGCAACTAAAATGATATGGGATTTGGAACACATTGGTAAAGTCCTCATTCGAGAACTGCGATATCGTCATGAACACGTGCATTTTATTTCGCTTTAACAAAATTTATATTAATCACGATTTAATGGGTCCGAAATTTGTATAAGTGCTTATCTGGCATAATGTAAGCTGGTATTTCTAAGAATCATGAGCATTTGATTCCAGCCAAATGAACATCTGGTTAATTTGGAGCTAAATGGACAGGGTGAAATATAGTATTGTTTAATTCAATTAAATTGTACTTAATAAAGCAGTAAATTTTGGAAATTACGGCAATCCATTTTAGGTAATAATGACTAACGAATTACTGCAATTTGGCACACTTTAAAATTTTAGAATCCATAAATATCGACAAGTTTAAAATAATAAATAACTTAATCGAATAAATCACGCATTTCATTAAAGATTTGAATCTGAATTAAAAAATTCAACATTAGATCAAGCTCTTTGATATGTAAAACGAGAAATATAAAATTTACGAAGTTATCACGTCTATGAGGTAAGCATTTTTTACAAACGATCACTTTTATTTGCGTGCAATTTGTTGCTTAATTTACAATGGCTATTTACAGCTATTTCAGCTTTTGATTGGTCAAATATCTACCTTTTTGTAATGTAAGTGCTTAACGGACCTATAACAAAATAGTAACCATAAATTCTTTTACTAAATTTTGGTAAACAAAGCCTAGATTTTGAGGAATCTGAGAAATAAACAAAATCTACTAGTTTAAAATCAAGTTTTTAGGAAAAAACCTTGAAGATGGCATCACCAACGCATTGGTAGTTTAAGGATTTACTTTTAGTCTAAATAAGAACGAATACAAACATTTCCTGCACGCAGAAACAAGAGTAGAAAGCCCATGTTTGACGTGTGGTCCATTTGTAAAAGAATTTTGTGATGTTCAGAAAGCGGGAAGAAGTATGATCTTTTTCCGAGAGAAAAAAACAAACAAAACAAACAAAGTAAAAATAATGCGAATTAAATTAGTTTTACCCTAAATTTCTTTATTTGTTGTAAAAGAAAATTATATTACAATTTGGAATGGTTTATTACATCTAATCATAGGAAATTGTTTTGCAATTACCGATCAAATACAACGATGAAAAAGCATTGAAACTTTATTTGGTATTTGCAAGCTATTAAATTGCAAATGTAATTGATGATCACTCAGGGTAGCCGATTATACATGTAAATGAATTAGTCTGCAAAGCGGTTTCTGATATTTTCGTACATCTAAGCCAAGGGTATTTGGTAAAATTTTGCCAAAAGACGCATAAATATAAAACAAATAATAAAAATTGTTTGACAGCTAACACTCCAATTAATTATAAATAAATCTTTTTTTTAATATATATAACAAGGAATTAATTTGGGTCTTTTTACAGTTTAAAATGTTTGAATAAGTATTAATAAGGCTTTAATATTCAAAAGCTTAGGCGGGACGGGCTAAGCTCCTGAGTTTGTTTGTACACAAGTTTTAAAAAGAATTTTGCCTTAACTTACTATGTCAACTTTATTTTGCTTTCATGAGGCCTCGAGGCGTTCATTTTTAACCCACATAACATGTCACTGAGCTATAAGCCAAATTGATTTTCATTCTACGGTTTTTTTAAATTCTTACTGTTACTTTCTAATTTGTGCTTCATCAATAAATAGTAGTTTTGAGGGAAGTATTTTTGTAAAAAGGCAAATCACTCAAAATGACCACATAATAAATCATCTGCTTTATTTACTTCAAAAGGCGTCTGCAAGTCCAATTAGACCAAGGTAAAGCTAGGTTGTTTCAAGGGTTTTAAATCACTCATTTATAAGAAGTCCTTGAGTAATAGTAAAAACTTTAAAGCGCATTTCATTTTAACCTTGTTTTACTTTATTTTATTTGTTAACACTTATAATGATATCGTGAAAAATAGAAATTGAAATTTTTTCAACAAAATGATAGGCACTCTTGCGAAGTTAACGTGTAACTCAATCATGTAAGAATATCGGATAGTCACCATGAAGTCAACTTATGTAGTTTAAGTAACTTAGGTATTTATCGGTATTCTGATGCAATTCAGTATAATTCATTAGAAAAATTGGGCCTACTTTTGACATTTAAATAAAAGTACGATTTTTGGCAAGTATTCATAATAAGCACTCGTAAAATTATGTATTTAAAACTCCAGACTTACGATTATTTCCGCATTTTCATAATCTGCAAGCTGACAAGTACAAACGCTTATTGGTCTAGGTGATTAGTTCATCAGATTTTTGAGTTTTCATTGCTGACCTGATATTAAAGAAACGTTTGAATGAGAAAGTAGAGGCAAAGCCATAGCAATATTATTTGGATTTACCGCGAAAACTGTACACAAACGTCCGATTCCGTTCCTATCGTCAATTTTGAACCCACCGGATCAGTATACGAGAATGAGACTTGGTGTTTAGGCTTTCGCAGAGGAGAGTAAAAGTGGTTTGGATGATGAAGGAATTGGAGATTATGTTTATTTTCACTTAATTTTGTTCAAAGCATTCCAGTTCTTCCGATATGATAAGTTAGAAAATAGCAATGATGATGTAACGTTACCAAAAGAAAAGTCAAACATTTCCAAGTTTATGCACTATTCAGCCAAAACAAAACATGGAACCAAATATTCAATGTTTGCAGAGGTGGAGTTTTACCTCGAAATATATTTTGATTCTCAGAAGACATTCAATTTAAATCTGTAACTATACGTGTTCAGCTAACGATTATCTCGTTTAAAAATCTCTATCCGTTGGTTTTTCAGTGAAAAATTTCATGCCTAATTTACTAAATGAGGCAATTGAGAAATCTTAAATTGTCAACACGTCATACTCCTCGAGTTTGGCGAATGTGTGGTGTTTTTTCTTTCAGAAGATCCACTAACATGGCTTTCAATTTTCATAACAAAAGCATATGAAAATTCACAAAAATCTAAATTATGCAGTAAATATATTTGAAGACCATTTTTTCATTTTGAAACCAATATTGGCAAAGAAATTTGGTCCACCATCTCTAATACAACGACCTTGTACCACCAGACGCTCCATCTGTCGACACTCAAAGGCAAGATTGTGACCGAAGATCATCATTTCATTAACGACAGGTCTTGAAATGTAGCCCAATCTCAAGCATTGTGGCGGAAGATGGAATCGTCAGGCAAGGACATTAACCAGCAAACGAGCAACCATTTGTACTACCCGCAATAGATGCTGTTCATTCTTTTCTTGAGAGAATCTGCTGATCCACGGCCTTACTATCGAAAGTTTTGAATGGGTTAATTATGTGTACATTCAGTCCGCGAATGAGAAGATGTTGTTGAGAGACGTAGAGGTTTAGAAAATATTGAAATTCATATATTTCTGATATTTAACCATTGTGTGTCACCACATCGAAATTCAAACAGCGTGCTATTTTAGGTCAAAAATAGGTCACGAAATTGTCGATTGCTTTCCATAAAATTACTTAAATTTGTGGATTAGAGGGTAAAACGTATAAGCATTCCACCTTAAAACATAGCTGGTGATGCAATGGATACTTCATCTTAGTGAGAGCATATTGGGTCGCGGTGAAACACTCCGGAGCCTACGCAGTGAGCCCGATAATGTTTGATTGACCGCAAACATTGGTCATGCACGCGAACGGACTGCTAGAATTCACCTGTGCTGACGATATTCTTATGTAAACGAGAATATTTTTTCTGTTTATTATATATTATTATGGTACTATAACTTAGAACTAATGAAACACAAATGAAAGTTAAGCGAGTACAGTTAGAATCGAAAATGCCTCGATCGACTATTAAGGATAAGTCGTTAAGATCATTTCTCACTTTTATCTGAAATTATGTGATTTGGTTTAATTTTTCGATATTATTCAAGCATGTGTCTACAAACTACTTAATATGATATTTAAACTAAATGCAGAAAATAAAAATAAAAAAGACATGAAATTTTGTTAAATCACTACGACTACCAGTTTGTGAAACACACCTTTAGTGCTTAATACTGGCGGTGACTTCATTAATAAGTAACCTGTCAAAAATTGGCTTTATAAAAATTAAATTGAAATATGTTTTCAAAAACAGTGCAAGACATCAAGATTTCAACCTTGTTCATTCTATCCACCAATGCCTTGTACTAACCAAGTTGCATGAACGCTTTGATTTACAGACATGCAACTGCAAAAAAATGTTGATATATCTCCAGCTCTCTATAGAGTGGACAGGTTGAGATTAATCCGAGGGTTTTCTGATGAATGCAAAAATGGACTTACTTACCCTTGACAAACTCAAGCAGCTGCCTATCGAACTTGTACTTTCCTCACCCGTTCCGTTACGTGATTTAATGGTATGCTTCCAGAATTTTTATCTATAGTTAATGCAGAACCCATAATACGGATTATTTTAAGCCGTTTTCTCATTCGTGCTTGAGAATCCCCTTTTTAATTGGTGATTTAAAAAGAAAAACCCCGTCTTAGTGACTTGCAAAGTAGAGGAGGGAAAGACGAAGAGATGTTAAGATTGTTATGCATTATTTGGATGCCTTATATTTGCGTTCAGAGGTAGGTCTCATTGATGAATTAAATCATTAATCCCTATTAATTTATAACAATAATTATATTTTTTGAATAAATTTACAGCAAAATAGCAAGAAGCCCTTCTTGTATCTGGTAAAAAAGATAAAAATTGCACTGACTCCTACAGATTGATATTAAAATATCCTCCTTTTCAGCTATCAGTGTTTTCGGTTAGCAATGTTTATTTTAAAAAATAAATCGGTCAAAAATCGCCAAGATTTCACTATTTCACTATATTAGAAAGTAAATATCGTTACCTTTAAGGCTCTATTTATAGTCAATGTAAACGATTTCATTTGAAAACAAATTTATTACATTCTTTCTTTGCTGCGCAACCTTACTTTCAAGTTATGGGTGTGCAGTTAACGGAATTTATCAGTTTGAGTGAGTAAAATATTAAAAAATTAAACCAGGATTCGCAAGAGGATTTCCTTAAATATCTGAGATCTTTTTAAATCAAAGAAGATTTATTTGGTAAATGTAGATAAGGAATAATTATTAATTGGAATATCCTGAACACACATGATTTTTTGTCAGTGATACATGTCTACAGCTGCGTAGGCTAATTTCAATTACTACCTAACCAACGGCAATACCTGTTTCGAAAACATCATTCTATAACTTCTGTTTCTCACCGTGCAAGCATAAAGCTTGAATATAACGTTAACTGAATTTAAATGAACTTCTTATAAAATCTCGATCAGTTGTTGAAACATTTTAACTGGACTTAAATCTTTTCGCCAATGTTTACCTGTGTGTGATAACAAATGCGAACAAAGAACACCCAAAATAAACTAATTTCTGTTGAGCTGAAATCTTTTCCATACCAAATCTGGATCCAGTGATTTCTTCCCGATTAAATCGCAAAATTTTCCAACTTTAGTTTGATAAACGGGTGTTTTATTGATATAAGCAAAATAATTAACAATCCACAAATGCAGCAAATCTAAATCTAAAGCCACTCCCCTTCAGAAGGAATGATCATTTGGACTAAGCATATCACATCGAACCAAAACAGGTTTTGTTTCGAAATGATTAGAGGTTGCACTCACCAATACTTGTTTTGATTAATATTTTTTAATTTCTAGATTCGTGGAATCAGTTCGTTCAAACCCTAGCCTTGAATGCAGTAAAACTCCTAGTTTATGTATGTCATTTCGTTATTGTTGTCTGCTATAGCAGTTTTTAATAGGGGCCTTTGGCTCTATGTTTCTCAAAACGTTTGAACTTTTAAATTACTTTCCTTTCTATTTGCAACATCAATTCCGAGGTAAGTATACACCGTTTAAATGCAAACTTTCCTCATCCAATGAAATTTCAGCCATGAAATGCTAAACTTTTGGAGTTATTGCCACTTTAGCAGTAGAATAATTTAGTTTTGACACGATCATTTAAAGACTCATCATTGTTATAAAGATCTGAAATGTAAAATTCTCATCAAGATCGATCAACTAAAACCGATAAGATGTTCTCACTACTTGAGGGCTACGAGGAGACGTGTGCCCCCAACCGTTTATTTGCAGTGTGCGATCTTGTGTGCTATAGGAACAAGGGGGCATGACTCATACTAAGCTGGAGATGGGGGAGTTGATTGACTCAGTAGACCGGGCTGCGTGTCTGGGCAGCTGTCCAGCATCTATTTTGCAGCGTCTGGGTAGCTGACGTCACGCTGAGCCAGGAATGTGAATTGGGAGTTAACCAGGCGGCCACAAATACTTAGGGCTTCCTCAAAAATTTTTATGTAAAAAAAGAGTGCCATATTCAGAAGCAAAAAGGTAGTAATATTGATGATCTTTAGTATGTACAGTTTTATTCACCAATAGATACTCTGGTCCAGTCGTCTCCTTTCCTTCACGCTTGGGACCGTTAATTATACCCTTTCGGAAAAAGTCTTAACATCTTAGAAGAATGTTAGTGTTGTGGATGCGTCTAACGAGAGCATCTAACTGTAGATCTTTAGCAAGGCCCCATCAATACACTTTAAAATGACTAGCCATGCAAAGGGTCATATCGATTTTCCAATGTTTCGCAACTAAAGAGCATCGGAACGAAACAGATCTCTTTTTGTCTCAGAGATGCTTGGGATTGAAAAAAATCGATATTTAGTGTGAGAATGATTACTGGGCTAACGGTCTCTCAATCTTATTTATTTCACTTCACTCTTTTGTGGAGAGCACTTTGTTTTAATGTGCATTTCGAAATAAAATTAAACGGTGTTTTGTACTTGCAGCAGGGTCGATAATTCAGTTGTATTTTAATTTTAACTGAAGTTATGATCTTACATAGTATCATGTTGCATTAAAATGAACAAATGGTTTAAATTCTAGTAAAGAGATTATAACATACAATCAGTTACATTTTCTTCTTCTTCTTTGTTTTGCCTCATTCCCAATAGTAAAAATAGTTATTTTGTGTTATTTTTCCGACGTGTAAGCAGATCGAATTCCCGTATTTCAAAGGCGAGCGGAAGAGCCTGTGGCGGCCTGGCTAAGGCCCTATTTTCAACGCTAGCTCAGCTTGAGGTCAGCTACCCGGACTCGACGAACTGGATACTGGACAGCTTCCCACCCACGCCACCGGTCTACAAAGTCAACCAACTTCGTAGTCGCGAATCCAAGTCTGGGTCATGCCCCCACGTCCCTATACCGCATAATACAACCTGAGTGATTTCTTCACACACATTTCTAGCTAACGTTTTAATACGCACGCTTCTAATAAATGCTCACGTCCGGTTGTCTCCTCTTCCTTCACGCATGGGCAGGTTAATTTGATCCTCTCGGGAATAGCCGATACATCCCGGAGAGAATCTTAATGCTGTTGATACGTCTAGGAAGACAATGGGTGTGGTCTTTTGCTGCAAACGCATTTCATGTATACTGATAAGGCGAAAGTTTTGTTAAATCAGTTTTCACCACAGTAACTTTAGAGGATGCGTCAACTGTTTTGAGGTTCTTATTCTAAAGGACATACTGCAAATCAATGCACTCATTGAATTGGCAATTTTTCCTCTAGTCAGATATTTTATCTAAAATTTGTTTAAATTGAAAATCATCAGCATGGAATAACAACATATTTATGGACTTGATTGCATGCATAAACGGACTTCACCTATCTAGTCAAAACACTTATTTTGATTCTCCTGTATCCTAATAAGAAAATTAGTACCCTTGACAACTATAGAATAATGCATGCAAGGCGTTACCAAAACTAAGAACAACATTTTATCGTTAACAATAACAGATAGTCATTGATACACGTTTGCTTGGCATGTGTTTATCCACTTACCTATTTTTCAGTGAAGCCTTAGTAGCCAATTAGCTTCAATTGGGTTGTTTTAGGTAGCAGAAAAGCATATTTTACTTAATTAAGCTCAAGTCAGCATTTTCAGTAAATTAAATACCTATAGATTTGTTTGGGGTGTAAGTACGCGTCAATTTATTTAAGATTTAATGTTCTTTTTCATTTTCCTGCTCGAATATTATTCTGTTACGACTGCTTTTTAATTATCGATAACTTTTATTCCAAATATGTTTAGTGATTTTAACTTGTAATTTAAAGAGTTAAAAATGAAATTTGGGGGGAAGTATAGCATTGGAAATGTTAATATAAACGTGCCTTTCGATCAACGTTTTTAATTGTGTCGGCTAAGGCTCATTATGGTCTGATAATTAAAACTAACAGTAAATCTATTCGCAAATCACTAGCTGGATGCTCACTTCTGGGCTCTAACAAATTGTACTGCTTTAGAAAAATGTAATAGTGTAGGTGCTATGCAATAATGAGCAGAGATCTAAGTGTTGACGAATAACACAGAAGACGATCTGCATATTCCTTGCAAGAGCCATCCGATAATTTCGTATTCTACTAAAAGCAGAATCTTCAATGGTACTCAACAGCCCTGTGACATGATTCCAGTGCTCAAAAAAGTTAGTTAAACTGAAGTGTTATGCTTTTTCTAATCTTTATAATAATTTTTTACAGTCGGTCGCCATTATATCCGATTGCTTTGCTTAAAGTGTTATTTTAGAAGAAAAATTAAGTAACTCCTTTTAAAAATCCTCTAATTATTTCACCAAAATGGTGCATTATCTAGGCAAAATATACAGGTACATTCATACAAAACAAAATCAATATTTCTGGTCTACGTAAATAGTCCTTCTTAATGTATTTTTATGTAGTCTCTATTAAAAACTGAGCAGGGAAATTATTAGTGCCATTTTTAAAAACTGTGTGCCCCATTCTATTGCTCGACAAAGCAGATGAATTTTAATGTTCACCGTCTCAATGGTAAAACGATAGTACCACTCATTTCAGCTAAAGGCACAACGGTTGAAAGGAAATCTCCAAAATGCCTGAAATCGGCTGTTTAATTTATTATACATCTGATGATAACTAATAACAGTATCATGTAGCTGGATTTTTCTAGGGGTTGTTTTTTCCTTTTGTGATGTTTTACTAAATTTCACGATGCAGTTTTAGCTCTTCATACCGATTAGTTTATCCCAAAATAAATATTAAATGATATTAATATATAATGGTCTTAGCCCTAAACAAATTTGTAGTGCATATGCGTTGTGCTGATGTGGATACTGATTTCAAGGTCAAGGAAACGAATGAACCAATCACATATCGCTTAGTCATAATTTGTGCCCTGTCACGGTAATTGGTGCACACAACATCGTACGACGGCGTGCAGACAACACCTCATTCATCCTCCCATCCTTCGTTTTCTCTTACCTGGGGAAGCCTTAGGAAGTTCTTTATAATGATAATCACTTTAACTTACTTGTCTTATGACATCTCTTGTAATATTTAAGGGAGCCGCCAAAACTTCGACCGCAATTTTCATGGATTTTTTTCTGCTCTGGAGAATTTTCGTCTTAACACCTTGTATTTTATAAAAGATCTCGTTGTTAATACAATTTTCCTACATTTTAATAATGTTCATATTGGAATTCAGACTAAAATAACCACACATGTTTAAAAGAAATACTATGAAGCTGTAGAATTTTCTTATTAATTAAAAAATTCTTTTGTAAGTCATGCATAAAAGTCTAGCCATGAATTGAATTTCAAAAGTACAATAACAGATTTATTAAATAAAAATTTAGGATTTTAACTACCTTATTATTTTTTAATCTCAATCCCTTTTTAATGAGACAACACAATGAAAATTAACTAAAATTTTTATTTTATATGTTGCTTATCAAAGAGTTTTTTAAATGTGAGTAGTAATCTTCGCAGAAGCTTTGATATTCATGCGCATTTCCAAATAGAAATTCTATTAAAATTCATTTTTTACTAGATTCTTAAATATATTTATTTTTAACTACCAGAACCTGGACATGGTAAATAAAACATTTAGCAATCTTAATATGCATAACATTTTAAATTTTTACTAATTAAAGTGAGAAAAGACGGGCATCCTTCTTTGTAAAGTCGAAACTTTACCTGCTATGAACTGACCATTCCCAATTGAATTCCGACGAATAACGCCGACAAATAATAACTTGCTATAAAAAGCAAGCAGTATGGTGAACTCATTCGGTTCTAAAATATTTAGATGTTATTTATTTGAACCTAAAATTTGAAGGAATTAAATATCTTACTATTCGCAGCCAATGCTGAAATTTGAAAAATGAAGAGGGAAAAATTGTAATTTAAGTCCTACCATATCCGAAAACGTAAATAGGTCAATATCCCACTACTAGCTTAAATGTGAAATGTTTTTAATTCACTATTTCAAGTAAACAACGATTTATACAAATAAATCAGCAAACTACATTTAAAACACTCCGAACATTTAATGTAATACCTCTCTGTTAATTTTTAGGTATTTTGCGTATTATTATAAAATGCTAGTATTAGGATAGCCGATAGCTAAAAGCTTTGTGTTCCACAAAGTGTGGATTAATCAAAAAGACACAGTTGACTATGAAACCGATGCCATCGGTTTACTGTCTTTCAGTAATGTGCCGAATGTTCAGCACACTGCGAGGTGTCCAGGTAAAGTCGTCATTCCGAGTAAGGCCGCCAATTAAGGCAGAAACTAGGATTCATTATAATGCAAGGTGTAGTTAAAAGTCGAATAATTGTCACATTTTAAGAACCTGAGAAAAATGCTGTTGATTAAGTTATAAAACCCGCCATTATGATGTCATGCTCCCGCATCATCATATGTCTATGCATTTGTTGTATTTGTAAAGGATTTGTCAGCTTAATCTGTTTCAATTTTGATTTAAATCATACACGGAATTGCCTACTAAAATCAGTGTATCAGACCAAACATAAGTAGGTTCATTAAAACTTCAAGCTGAATTTTTTATATGGTACAGTTAGCCAAATTTTCATTTAATTTCTCTTAAAAGAAAAAATTAATTGCGTGTTAAATTTTAATAGTGACTTTGGATAATAACTCCAAATGAGTGTTAATAACTCCCTAATGAGTGTTAAGGTTAAAAAGCCAACAACCGTGAGAGTTATCCTTATTTAAATGCTTAAAATGAAAAGAAAAGTTAAAACGAGAAGATTTCGATTAAAAATAATATTTATTTGCAAAATAACCGAAATTGTCACCATTTTATTGGTTCCGCTATCCTTAATTGGGTCGTAACACAGACGTTGCTCTCTCTTACTCATAGTAATTCACGCTTACAGTTCAGATGTTTATGGATTCCAATGGGCCAACTTGTAATCCGTAGCTGCACTTTCCACCAAGGCCTTTAAGTTGCATAAAGTTGTTTCTAGTAGGTGCCTGTGTGCGCAGTATTCCGTAAATTGTATCTTTTTGCCAGTAGCATCCAGATAAATTAGAATACTCGAAGACATTTTCCAAACCAAATAATAATTTTACTTATCAATTGCATTAATGAATGTTGCTTACTTATAGTTCTTTAACACAGCTGAATCTGATTATTATAAAGCAAATGCACAAAAGCGAATTTAAAATAGCCATTTCAAAAAGAATAAAATCCCTACAAGCATTGTAAAAGGGTTACTGTTAAATGTGAATAAACGGGCTTACCAAGAACCACTGAGTAGTACCTAGAATGGAAGCAGAAGCAGTATAGAAATCTTAAACTTAGTGCAGTGTAATGTCGCTCCGAAGGTAATAAATTTGGTTGACGCAAAAGGGCATCAATTTGAAAGACAGGCAAATCAGCCAGACACTATAATTTTGCTTTCCATTTTTTAATAGCCCAATCGGTACAAGAAGACCCCAACTGCTTTTGTATTTCTAGTCTGGTAGAGAATTGCAATGTTTGTAACATAAAAATATCTTCTCATATACCTCTTTTCTGAGGTTTATTTCCTCTTATGCAATTGAGTCAGAGTGAGGTTCGATGCTTTCTTTCTAAGCGTCTGCGAGGCATTAGAGAATGAATAGATGCGGAAATTGCGGTGGTGGTCATCGTAAAACTATAGGGATGTCCAAAATGATTCTTCGTTAGCGATTCTTCCTATTAGCTTATTGTGGAATTTGACAAATTGTGTCTCATTTAGCGATTTTGGCAGGGGTTGAATCGCCTGGATCGAAGCCCTACGTTTCACAGCTGATGGTGTTTTTCACTCTCCAATGCGAATGTTTTCAAGCCGTGTCCTCAAAAACTTAAGGTGGTGCAAAGTGAGTCATTAGATCATTAGACTGAAGGGGCATTCACCCGATCGATTGGGTGCTGGCAAACCAGCCGCAAATTTATTATTTCGATATCAAAACAGCTCAGCAAAATATAGTGGACGCTGTGATTCTCTGGCTGTCTCGAACAGCTGCTTACCCTCAGAAATATCATCTTCAAAGTAAAACTTTTGATGCAAATAGCTATAATATTGACACCACTTTAGAAAATTTTATCTGATTATGCTTGAATAATGCAGATATTCTATTGATGAAAACCAATGAGAATTGAAGTACTCAGTTACGATCAAAAAACCTTGTAGATTAAAATCTCAGTATCCTTATGATTTGGTCTGGTTTCCCAAAGCGTTTTGGCATTATCGCACTATTGGAAATTTCAGTATAAGTCGAAAATTGTTCTAATTTCACTGACAAAGCAAAGTGGATAATTTCTCAGAACTTCAGTTGATTTTCCTTAAAGAAGGTATAGTCTAAATACTGCTCTGGTTTCACAGATGTAGGAAAGTCCTTTCTTGGTAAAAGTTAAATCGGTTGAGAATTTGATCTTGTCTTCGGTAAAATTAGAGTACCCATTTTTCTCGATCTTCTGAACCCAGCGAATGATTTCATTGGTTGCTACAAGGAACTGATTTAAGTAAATGTAGGTTTCGAACAAGTTTAGGTGACCTCGGCTGATTCTTGGGTCGAATCCAAGTTTCACCATTGACATCCATCTCGTAGAGGCCCTTTCCACTTCGTTCTCATACTAGACCCAATGCCTATCAAAGAAAGGTATGGAATTCTTCAATAAACACCGATTCTCTGTGAAAAATCCCTTTCTCGAAGTGTACTTTGTTCTGGGGTTGTTTATTCCAGATAGCATGGTCTTGTGTCCCACGAATGGTTCAGCTTGGTTTCTTCTTCCAGTTTTGGGCTACAGAGTAGTTCGAGATGTCATCGGAAAACGTTGAGGAGTTCCTTCATTTGCCCCGTCTTCTATCTAATAGTGAAGGATATGAACCTATGTATTGATTAATCTGTGGAGTTTCAAAACTTCGATCAGGTCAAGACAGAACAGATCGTTTCTGTGGTTAGTGACTTAGCAAGTCCGACGGAACACTGGATAATTCGGTTTTCGGCTGATCCAGATAAGGGTTACTAAATCCATCTCTGGAACAATAAAATCTAGCCTATCCACTACAGATCTGGGGTTTGATGGAAGGAATTCGACCAGATTATTGGGATCACTCATCTGGTTCCCAATTCGCTGCCATAGGTGACGAGTAGTTCCTCAACTTGCTTTGGTTATGCTATCTAAATAACGCCTCATAAAACTCCTAAAGACTCAGAGGTCGCCATGTCAGAAGACGTTGTAAATAAAACTCTAAGTTGGGTCATTTACTCGTTTATTGAACGAAGTTTCGGTTTTACAGTGAATAATTGCTAATTTACTCAAAATGGCACTGCATTTACGCCATGCTTCAATCCTAGACATGCGTTTTTACTGTATTTGAATTAGATTTGTAGAATTAGTTGGAAAAAATTTCTTAAAGCCACCAATGGTACGATCAGGCATGTTGTGCCATTTAAATGAAATTGAAAGCTTAACACCAAGTGATTAAGCTTTAAGTTTCTGCTTACTAGCGTACTAAAAATGAGTTCTCAAGTTACAATTAAAGTTCTTAGAATTCACTACCAATTTTCAATGTAAAATACTGAATGAGTTTTCCTAATTTTGATAATTCTAGCTATGTTCGCCTCCTTAGGGTAGGAGCTTCACAAAATTGCCAACACTTTAACCGAAATTTGTTTTAATCAGAAGTACACAAGATAAAAGGACCCTTTTCAATACTAAACAGGGAAGCGACACGGAATCGCAAAGTTTCAGCGCTCCTTAGATTTAAATCGATAAGGGGTAGTTTATATAATGTTTAGTCAAAAATATGATAATAATTATATATGTTAATTGACGTTAATAATATTACATAAATAGCATTTAAATAAAATAAATGTCTGCATTATAACACAATTGTTATATTGATGAACAGATTAAAGTGCAGGCTGTGGGGAGGTTGTTTCGCTCAGCCAATAAGTTTAGAGACAATGAGTTACGAGACTGACCATTTAACCTTGACATGGGCCTCGAGCCTTAGGTCAAGCCAATGTAGCGCAGTTGGTTATTCTTATAGTTTTATAGGGAATGTAGAATTTGTTGAAAATTAAGAATAATATTTGAGAAAAATCGGAAAATCGCTGCTAGGCATTGAGCAAAAAGTTGAATAGTTTTTAAGTGAAGTATAACCCTATTGAGTCGACTCCGTACCTATCTAACAAATGCGGATATTGTAAAAGATGTAAATTTCCATAGCCACAGGTTTTTATTTAATTCTACAAGGAGAATTCAAATTCTGCATAGATGTACCTTGGGGAGATTTTCCACAAATGTTTATCAAAGCACGAAGGGCTACTAGATTGACAGTAAAAATTACCATTCACTTCTCCTCGGCCTATTGGGTGTGAGAAATAAGCACACACACACACAAAACCAGACCACAAGGTCATCAGTACTCTCACCACACAAGGCTGCGCCACAATTAACATTTGCACACTGAGAGATGATGAGTCATAGTGCCTTCTCTAAAATAATTTGTTTAAATTTCCTCTCATTTCTCTTTGAATTTTGCTTAGTCTAAAGCAAGCAAAGGTGAAGGAAGCAACGTCATCCCATCCGATGACGCTCTTATGGTATGAAAGCAGTCTTCAAGCCGAAGATTCGCAACGCCAGACGAATGCAAAATTTGCACTCTTTGGGCACTTTAATGTGACTTTTAGAGTGATGGAGCAACTTTATGCGGCTCACGAGATTGTCCTGAGATTTCCGATGACCTGATTTTCAATGAGTTTAGTGAAATGAAACCGGTGTCTTTTTTTGCCGAAAATCCCTACCTCCGTAGAATAGGAAAATCCAAACGCTACTTTGAGGCACACGCAACTTCTGGTGAACAATAATTGGGTGTAGATTCGAAAAAGTTGTCGGAATTGGAACTGCCTTTGACTCGTTCCTTCTTTATAGTGACCTTAGAACATTTAACAGTTGCGCGGGGCTTTTTAAGAAACCTCGAGAAAAGCCTGATTGTTTGCTGTCTTATTAAAGAGGATGAGACTTCGGTGCAGACGTTGGTGCGCTATTTGCGCATGTATTACCAAAGAGATCTTCTATTGACTGACGGCAGGGTTCCTCAGCAACTCGATTGGCACAAGACTTCAGCAGCTAAACGTAGCTCAAAAGTGCATGCAGGTGTCTTGAGTATTTTGGTTGAAAGTGCCTAGCTTTAAACTTCTTTTTTCTAAAGAGCATGTCACCTACTACTAAACAGGTTTATTAGGGAAAATATGAGGTTACTATATGACTTGTTTAATGCTTCATAGGTTGCCTTCTCTCATGGCAGAAAATCCTTTATTAGCGGAAGTTATTCAACTGCGTAGCGCCTGACGCCTCAGTTTATTTGCAATAGATGCATAATGAACAGCCAGTCTATCGTTAAATGGCTGCTATCCTTCCACCAATAATCCTAATTGAGAAGCATCACTTCACTAATGTGCCAAACATCCATCTTCTGTTAATAATTTCCCATTACATAGATGAGATTGCAGAGTACTACCGCGCAAAATTAGGTTGCCTTAAGACTGCGCCTAGAGCATGACTAGTTTCGGATGCTAGAGGCAAAATTTAGAGACACAGAAAGCTTAAGAACACTCGTTATTTTATGCCACGATCTCTCCTAGTGCTAATTCGGAAACAACTTTTGTAGACTGCCAGAGTCCATTTTATTTTATTCTCTCTTATAGTCTGGAGCAGGCTTCACAATGCACAAACGAGATTACAAGAGTCGATTGAGCTGATACGACACCAGGGTTTAATGGTGAATCTGTGACTCCTTCTCACTTTCCCTTTATTGTGCTAAACATAGCTCCTTGCCGCTGTAATAAGCGTTTGGTCTTACCACAAGTATAATCTGCCGGGGGCTATGTAATTTGGTCTTGCCAAATAAATGTGTTTCTGAAGAATTTGTGAAGGCTAGGAAATCATGAAAATCGGTTTGGAACCAGAAGATTCCTAACTTTTGTCGGTTTTAATTCTTAAATATTTTGCATTTCAGTTTTGTTTCTTAACAATTATTGTATTAAAGCACATTCAGTACGTGTCGTGGCTGGCATAAAGCTCCTACCAGTAGAAGTAGACTTATATTATCTCTAGTATGGCCATTTTTACATGAAAATAGTGTACTTCAAGGGGTAGCTAATAGCTCACCTTTCAGAAAAACTAAAAAATTGTCTCAATGTCTCTAAAGTCCATGTTTGCCTCGGTCAAATTCTTTCCATCTCAATCAAGTACGTTTTAGGTATATCGTTTTAGGCGAATCACTGGATTGCATCATATCACGTGTAGTCGATACAAACCTGGACATTGTGAATACTAGTACATTAAGAATCATTGTATCTTCTCAACGGAAAATTCCGAAAAAAAACATATTGGAAACTGCGTGAATTTGTTATCTCTAAATTTTCAAACTAGTTAATTTATCACACCCATAATCCATCACGTCATTAACTTAACTCCACTGGATATTTGATTATGGCTACTAATTACTGCCAGCGCCATAAAAAGCGAGAATAACATTGCTTAACTAACTTTCTACGTTAGGCAATTTTGAGACCACAAAGAAAGTCTTTGTATGGTGATGTAGGTCCCAGAGGTGTAGCTCAACATCTCAGAAAGTATACCCGAGTTTTCACTAAAGGAACATCATTTCGAGAAACGTGCCAGAATTTTTCGAGATACCTACGTCGAGAGTGGGCTTCTATGAACCATCGAATCCTTGATCTGCTCAAAATAGATCCCCAATGCATCGGCAACCTCTCGTTATACGATGTTCTACTCTCACTGAACATCAATTTTATGGCCTTCAAGACTTTCATTTAAAATATTTTTTTCATATTCCAAAACAGGCTTTCCCAATAGTTAAAAGAGCTTTTAGAAACCGATTACGCTACGATTGTCACAATCGAAGAAGCATACGATGTAACTCTCATCGAGATTACTTCGTGAAATGGCGAAATCGTTTGATTACTTTTCTCTCCTTTAAAGAGAGTTGAAATGGGGCCACTTTACAGTTACTTCTATAAGTGCCGTGGCTACCACGAAGCTCGTACTCTAGAGTTGATAAATGTCCCATTTCACTAAGCTGGTAGGTTTCGTGTTTTCTACAGTGAATTTGATGAATTAAGTGATTTAAATTAGCTCACTCGCATTATCCACTACCGTCATTTGGTATCCTGAAATTCAGTGTTGGGTATAATTTCAAATGACATCAAATGCAATTAGCAAACTTTTCTTATGAGCACTGAAAACTCAAATCAAACCTTTTTTCTCAAATGGGCTTTCGGTGAATGCTGGTAGCTGCAACTTTCTCCATCCTCTGTTGTTTCTCCTTATTCGTACGCGATTTCACGAAACCACAAAATGGTAAAACTGAAAATATCCTATCTTTTTACACTACTCTCTGCCTTTGACCGGACCTCACTGGTCTTCTAATAACTGCACTTTCCTCGTTTTTGAAAACCAAATATTCCCGCTTCTTTAAAGCCAATGTGACTGTGTGGTAGGCATAACAGTTCAGGTCCAGTTCAGCGTTCACAGTTGTTTGCTATTGGAACTGCAGCAAGGTTACACAAGAAGAGTCTCATACAAACTATTACGTGCACTGGATTTTAAAAAAGTTTCGAGTCTTAAGCTGGAATTCGAGCATTGATGACCTTAGCATTTGCCTAAGTGATTCAATGCTTTTCAGCAACTGATCACAGCTCAGAAGCATTCCAGGCATCTCGTGGATTCTATTTGGACCTGTTACCTCATCCAACATTAAGCCCAAATTTACTTCAGTTGGCCTTATTCTTCTTTTTTGCAAAAGTCAAAAAATTCTCATGAAGAAAAAAATGTAAACTCTGTGCCAACAATTGGCTCTGAAGTCTAGATTCCTTCAAGCGCGGCCTTCGAATCTGGAAGCTTCAAACTAGGATTTACAACTACGCGAATGGCATTTAATGGAGTAATAGGCCAGTGTCCATATATTTCTAAAAAAATATTTACTATTTACTAAAAACTTAAACTGCGATTTTACACTAATTATATAGACAAACTTTTCATTTTTGAACTTCAAAATATGTATTTTTTGCAAGTACTTAAAATAAGTAACTGTCTTGCCGATGATCACATGAATCAGCTTAAGAGGGTGATAGGTGTGGTTGAGACATTTTATGTTCTATTAAAGTAAGTCCAAAAAATTATAATGCAAAAAAATTATTTCTTCAGAAATTTACAAAACAGTCTCATGACTGGTTTTTCGGACCTGGTTGCACCCAAAGTAGAAACGGATTTAATTACAAGTTATATAGGAACCACGAGTTTCGATACAGATACGCCAAGCAATTAATAATGACTTGACTTAAAACAAAATGATCATAGGTGTAGTATCTTTACAGCAGCTTTTGGCTACGATTGTCACAGGGAATGCATTTAGCTACTGAGTTTAATTTAAGTAGTTTTGGAGACACCTAGTTGAAATTTTCAGCTGTATTTCCGCCATATCGAAGGCCAAAGAAAACGCTGCAAACGTTCCAGACCTTAAAATAAAATTAAAAAATAAAGCAAGCATCTCACACAACTGATCATTTTAACTGAAACTAACATTTAAATCAAATTATATATAATTACTTTGCTTATCAGCATCGGAACACGTGGTTACGAGACGGCATGTAATGGGCTCCATTTCTGTTTTAGGGTGAAATAACGTCCCTAAATTAACCATAGGGACAGTTATGTCAGTTTTAGAATAAATCTAAAGAGTTTTTAAAATGTATACATTAAGAATTTTTAATGAACAAAGCGCAATTTTCTAAACTTACTCGTAATTCCGTTGAACTACATGCGTAATTTTTTTCAGTCAATTTAATCCATGTCATTTCTACGGCCTGTGAAAAGATGCAAATTACAAAATGCAGAAAGAGGATGAGTGCGTTTATCTGATAGTGAGAAAATTCTAACAAAGAGAAATCTGAACACTATGTTGAGCAGGGAGGCACAACAAAATCTGAAAACGCATTTAAATTATACTCAGCTGCTAAAAAGCCTAGAGCAGCTCAGCGATCATGCAGGCCCTCCAATGTTACGGTAAGGATGCATTCTAAGAGATTTTGAGTGCCCTCTGAGGAATTTCCGCACTATGAAATCATAAGGCGGTTGGAAACTGAGCACTTCTCATCTTTCTAACTTGACTGGGACTGGTGATCATCGAGAGAATGTCTTAAGATCAAAGCGGCAGCTAGTGGTTCGGGCTAATGTTGAGCTCATAAATGCTCGAAAGTTGGCATAAAACGCTGTGTTAAGGAGCATTTTCCAAGCCTTCCCTCTGCCATCCTAGCGTTAAATGTCTAGAAGCTTATTGATAAACTAAACATGAGGGTGGTATTCTGCTATTCTCAGAGTAAACAAGTGTGGACGCTCAGAAGAAGGACTGTGGCGCCCATCGCAAAGGGAATATTCGGATTTCAGTCAACGGGAAATCAAGGTATGACCAGCGGCTAACAGTACTTTCAAAAGACCAAATATTTTCAGCTATATCATTTTGTGATTTCATGAAACTGTAATGCCTGCAAAAAGAAGCTAATGAGGAAGGAGCAAGCCCTCGCCAAGGCCCTCTCTGGTAAAACTAATGAATTTTACAAAGATTTAATAATGTTCTGTCAAGGATAATCTCAGCTAAATAAATCCCATAGATAGAAGGAAACACAAACATTTGGTAAGGCTAAATTGCAGGTATGGAACAGGGTTTATTATGTTAGGTTAAAGGGGGAAAATGAGTCACCGGATTCACAGCCTTACCCTGCTGCGTGAACTTGACCTTAGGTCAGGCCACCATATTAACCCCCTGCCCTAACTAGTCTTTAAAAAAATAATTGAGAAAATAACATTTTAATGAGAAACATCCAAACAAAGCTTTCATCTCAACGTAGTTCCATTCAGTTCAGTGCATTTCAAAGGCTAGTGCTTTCAGGTTAGAAGGCTATCTTTTAAGAATTTCCACAGCCAAGTTCTAAGCCAGATTTTCGATTCCTGTTTGTTAATAAACTGGATTTCTTTGACAATTTATTTCAGTTTAGGCAAAAGAGAAGGAAAGATGAACTTATGCTGGATCAGATAGCACCCCAGTTTAAAACCTTGGGTTACTCAGGCTTTTTAAAAAGATTATTTTTAACCCTGGGACGATACCAGATGGAGGCATTATGGTCAATGTTGATTGTCTTATAAGCACACTGTTGAAATTTTGAACACGTCGAGTCCACGGAGCGTGGAGAAATTAAGTCCGATGATTCACTTCAACCTATGTGTTCAAAGGGTAAATTAGTAGCTGATGCATCAGGCCAATTTAGAGGTCTTCATCGCTTAACAGCTGGCGCAAAACTCATCAATACCTCATCAATTTCATTTAAAATACTAGAAAGTCTTTTATGAATGGGGTCAGTTTTTACTTTTTCAGCATTTGATAGATACCTTTGATAGATATGCAACTGTACATTAAAATTTGGCGAAATAATAAAGAAATACACAAACGTTAGCTTCTATTTCAATTTCACTTTCGTTCGGCTAAGGTGAAATCAAAGATTGGTACCTTCAGATTAGAAGGCTTTCTTTTAAGAATTTTTAGAACCAAGTGTTACGTCAGAGTTACTCTTCATGTTTCCTAATAAACTGTTTTTTTTAATTTTCTTGAGTTCTGGTTAACCCACTGAGCTGGGCTCTATAACATTATCAGATAGGTGTATTCTGATTAAGATTGAATGCCTAAGAATGCCACTCTGTTAATTTCAACACTTTGGGTCCACTGAAAGTGTAGATACTAAGCTCTGGTGTCCATTTAACGAACACGCAAAGGGTAGAGTGGTAGCTAATGCAGCAAGCAAATTCTTGGGTCTTCATTGTTCAATAGCTAGCGTAAAGCACATCA
>JAUOZQ010000366.1:0-43931 GCA_030710315.1 Anomotaenia brevis
ATTAGTTCAGATGTAAAGCTCAAGGTCGGGGGTGTTCTCAGGAATAACTTTGCAGTTTTGGGAATCATCTCTACTTAATAATTTATAATAAGCATTGTTGGGTGTGTGCGCCTCACCGAACCAACGATGGAGTAAATCACTACAAATCATTAATATGAGTGGAAATACTTACAGTTAACATTTTTTATTTTAGTAAAATTATATGTTGTGAACAAGAAATTATTTCACATTACTTCCATAATTAACAAATCATCAAAGCGAATCGCCTTAATAAGGAAACATTTAAAAAATATCAAATGTTGCCCAATTACAGATGCATGTTTCCTTTTAAAATGGAACTTGCTGTTTGTTTTCCTTTTATCCGGTACCATATGTTTTTATTTTGAATTACCTTTTTTCATTAATAGACATAACGCTGCTAAAAAAGAAAATTCAAAGAGAACTGAAAGCCAGCAAGTTGGCAATACTATTAATCATCCGATTTATTGAATGCTTGCTTTTTATCTAATACGTCTTTATTATATGGCGACATATTTGATCACACTGTTTAAAACTAGCAGACTGATTCAAAGAAAATATAGTGAATGTCGTTAAAATAACAATCAAATTTAAATGATGTTTTGCTAGATACTTTTTCGATACTTTAAATTATGTTAAGCTGAACAGCATTTGCGAGTGTTATTGTTTAAAATAAATGTAGCAAAGTAGTGCATATAATGGTGTATACTTGATTTTAGTAACCTACTTTTAGATATTCTAAATTGAATGCAGCTTTACCAATTTCAGATCCTTAAAGGATTGGTAGGTTTAACTAATCAACACGCTCATAAATAATGAAATGCAAAAAGAATCGAAAGCTAACAATATCTTAGTAATACCAAACTTGTACAATAAATTTGTATGAGAAACATGAAAAAATTTAATCACCTGAGGTTTAACAATTCCCAAATATTTATTGAAGCGGTTTCAAAGTAGGTATTTTGACAAAACAGAAGCTATCGCCGATTATGGCAGTTAACAGTAGTGCTAATAAGCCTAAATGAGCTGCAAATTAAAACAACCATAACACAGCCTTAAGTTCTCTTTTTCTTGTATTTAATAACAAAAAGATAAGTCACAAGATTCAGGGAATTCTCCGAAAAAAATAAGTAAGAGACAGTGAGTTAACAATACCGAAATCTCTAAATCGAGTATACTATATCAATTGAATGAGATCAACCACAAGACCATTTGCCAACTAGGGGATTAAGTTGAAAATTTTGCAACTGTTTTACCTTAGTAATATTTTTATATGTTTTATTATTGCACTTTTAGCTGCGGCTCACTAGTTTTAACAAAAGTAATTTTTACGTAACTTTGAACTATTTTAGCTATTTTGTAAGTGGAAGTGCTCGAATATTTTTATAAAGCACAAGGGCAATTTGCTTGTTTAAACTTTATTTACACTTGATCGCAAATAAATAACTTTTTCACCATTTTGCATTAGTACATAGCAAGAAATACAGTCCGTAAGTCTTTGTAAAGCCTTTTATTAATATATGACCACGTCAATACTTCCAAAATGTATTTAGACACTAAAATATGGCAAGTAAATTCATTGGTTTCTATTGCGTTTTCCTCTTTCTTTAGAAACGGATTCATGATTTCAAAAATAAATCTTTTTTCGACTTTTCTTGCTTTTAAAAGGAACTGAAATTCTTAAGAACATCTTGGCATCAAAGAATAAATAGCATATATGCATATCCAAACGATTATAGAAAAATGAGATGAAGATTTCTAAGGGACATAAAGATGCTTCAATAATTGCCATTTTGTTTTCAATGTTTGAATTCATTTATAGGTTAAAACAAAGCATGAGTCAATAAGGTATGAAAGTCAAAATTGCCGTCGTATTCACATAAATGCTTAAGTAAACAATCATATAACTTTATCTTGATTGCAACAATGCAAGAGTTAGACAGTTTGTGTATAGAAGAATGTGTCTGGTGTGTTTGAAACCCATAAATCTTGCTTTGATGCAGCTTCTGGATACATTATCAAAACTTTAACGTGTTCTAAATGAAAATAAATTCCAAATAAACATAAACTGCAAATAATGTGGTCATGAAATTAGCCGTTAATATTACCATTCTTGATATTTGGTAATTCAAGACAACGGTGTAGCATCTAAAGAGATTTAATATTCCGTACATTTAGTAGAGTACGAGGTCGATAGTTTTTTACTCTATTTCATGCACAGACCTTGAAACCAAATGAAGTAGAAATATCGGGCTTGAGCAGCAAACACTGCACTTTTAACCAATAATTTCGACAAATTAGCGTAGAGGTTTAAAAGCCAACCATGAGGTCCGTATTGAACTGCGGTTAATCTAAAAGTTGATCATTAAAATTTGTGTTATTTTTTGGCCTGCTTAGTGATTTCATATAATTACTTAGGGGATTTTAACTGACACCAGCAATTCGTTGGACAATGAGATGCGCCACATCAATATTCAGGTGCTTTCGATTCAATAATTTATTTTTGAAAATATCATATATACATAGACAAATGCATTCTCTACAGAGTAACTTGGTCGAAACCACAAAACTTTGAAACCGAGTTCTAAATATCATCGTTCAATTTCTTTTAAAATATCATCCTATAAGATGAGCATATAACTCTATAATCTTTAATTTTCTATTTTGCGGCTTTTGCTATAATTTAACTGAATTCAAGTTAAATTTTCTCGTTGAATTTTGTGGTTTTATTTTTTATAAGAATTTTAAATAAAGATTTAGTTTTTAATGCAGGAAAAATAATTTAGCAGTTAAGGATTGCCAACAAAACCTGGAAATATATTTTGCAATAAAATAATATTCGAGGATCGCTTGAGTTTCTTTGGAATTTGTTTTCGTTTGGGCTTAAAGCACATACATACACTACTACTAGAGTCATATACATATTTTACAACTAGAATTGTCCAAACGTTCCTTACTATTAAATAAAGTAGAGATATTGTTTTTAACTCGTAAAATGACAAGTATATTTCGATGCAAAGAAACCGATATATAAATTAGAAATACAACTACAATTCTACTTTGCTGACGCGGCTCCGGCATTATGAATATGCTCAATTTTTGAGGTAGCCATTGTTATAAATAAAATAGGTTCTGAAAATAAGCTTTATGATATAATTGAAACAGGATATATTAAACGAGGAAGATTGATATTTTGAATATGCCTTTAGGAGAATTAATTTTTACATAAAACGCATTGTAACCCGTGAACGTTTTCGTTGTCCCATTGAAAAGCAATCAGTTTGAGAAGGCTTCAAAATCACATCAATCACCGTATAGGTTAATCCCATTAAAATTTACTTTTCACAAGCTTTTAACTTTCATAAATCATTTAAATAAAATGTATTTCCTCGAGCGAGATTCAAATAAAATAAATCCTTATTTTATATTTTAGAAAAACATTGATCAAAACCTGTTTTAGATTCAGATTGCAACAGTCGTTGACAATTTCGATGTAAGACCTAAAGTAGTTAAAACATGTATGGTTCGTCTACCATATAACAAGCATTCTATTTTGAAATTTCCCAAAAAACATTTAGAAAAAATATTACTAGGGGTGTTTATTACGGGAATTGAACTTAAAACAAATGGCTGAAATCTGCGTTAATATCAAAATTTACTTTTCTGTATTTAAACAATGGCGTCATTTCTCACAGCGGCGTACCTATTAATTTATGCTAATGACCTAACCTAATAGATAACAGTTTAAACTTTACCAAAAAATTAAGTGTTAGAAGAACGACCACTGGTAGGGACTGATGTGTCTTTAGCCAATGATCTTCTTTTATATAGCAACGAGAAGGCCATTTATTGCTGTCACTAATCCGTGGGTAACAGTAACCTCTTACGCCTTTTTATGTATGCAATAATAAAAACGTTAATAAATTAGTAGAAGAAATTAACCTTACCAGGAGTTCTCTTCCGCCATTCAGGTTCGTTCAATTTTATAATAGGTATACATGTTCATTATGCATTGAGAGATCTTTGCTTTAATTTAAATTTTTAGCTTACTTAATACCACTTCTTATTGTTAACACCGATGAAGAAAAGCTCTATGCCGGAAAATATTCGGGTGGATTCTTTGTGTGGTTGGAGTTCAAATGTGAAATCAGGAAAATTTAAGTATGCACTTTAGTGTCAAATAAAAATTATCACGAATTTGTCTTCCAAACAATCGGAAGAGGTATTTTGAAGATTAAATAACTAAATAAATGGGAAAAAGTAATGCAACGTAATAATTCATTTGTTTAGGTGCATTGATGACAGAAGACATGTCATACCTTTCTTTCGTTAACGCAACAGTGCAAGTATTCATTGTCCATCTTAAAATTTCCATAGTGTGTTTAATACTCAGGATTTGAAATTATACGAGTTAATAAAATTATATAATTATTTGCATAATTTCATAGTCAACAATTTTCTAAACTTATGCTTGAGTACTCACCATTATTTTTGTTATACATATTTATATAAAGCAAACGAAGAAATCTACCTGCAATAAATCTTTTTTGTAAATATTGATAATTTCTTCCAATTGAATGACGCAAATATTATTGAACAGAGGATTTTGTGTTAGTGGTGTTTGCGTACTCATTGATTCTCAGGAAATTTTGTCGATGGTAAGTTCACCGTTTTAACAAAGTATTTATCATTTAAATAACCGAAGTTGCTAAGTAGCGTATTAGCTCAGTAGGAATCATTTGTTTTGGATTTGGAAAACGTGTTTTTTGCTAAATAGTAGACTTAGTTGTAAATTGTTATATCATATAATATTGTTTGACCTATATTTGTCTAAACTTCATAAGCATTAACAACACAAGTTTAAATTGAGGCAATTTCAAAAATTATTCCATTGGTTACTATGGAAACACATATGCGTCGACTTTTGTATATTGGCTGTTGCCCTGAACAAACGAACTTTGTAGGTTTCGTTTTTTCACTGTCGATTATATGCGGTAAAGGATACAATCATTAGTAAAATATCTTTTAAAACCATGGACGGTCTTTAATGCAATGAGGGTACTATTTTAAGAAGATCAAAAAATTAGGGTGCACTTTTTAATTTAATTGTTAAATTAAAATTATTTTATGCACTGCGATATATATTTTAAATGATTATAAACGGTTTTATGCATGTGAGTAATGAAAGGCGTTCGTGCATGGCAATCCGGATTGGTTTCGATAAAAACGATAGTTAAACTGAATTCTAAGGAGATGTTATATCGCAAAACACCTATTTGTTCAAAAATTGGCTAGTTCTCAAACAAACGTGGCCCGAAATACGTGGAATGAACGAAGGACACTGCAAAATGACAGTATCTTAACAACATTAGTGCTAATTATCTAATAGCGTTGTGAGCATTTCATTAATCTCTCGTTCTAACATAGATTGTTGTAATATTTACTGCAAAAAATAAGTTGAAGTGCTAATTTTATTTGATAACCATCGTAATTTATATTAACTGTTCGAAATGCTTTGCGTGATGAGCAGAAATTCGTGGATTGTTGACCTCAAATCGTCTTTATTTATTAAGTTAATTCAACAGATTTCCGCAATGCATTCCTTGGTTTCAGAACCATTTCAATTAAAGTATGATCTGGAACATTCACTGTTACTTTTGCTATAATTTCTTATTTATGCATAAATCCCTAGCTTAAGATAGAGTTTATCGAAAACACAAAGGCAGAGAAAAAACTCTTAGAAATGTTGAACTAAGCCGAATGAAATGGAATGCGTAATAAAGATTTTTTAAGATAATTAATTAATAATATATAATAGTGCACTGAGTATGGTCAACACCAGAAACGTTGTTGTATTCATAAATATTATACGCCTCTATTAATCTTCAAAAAATGATGGTTACAATTAGCAACTTGCAATTGGGGATCACAAGTTTCCTTGTAGAGAAAATATAAAACCATTTTTGAAGGGAGCTTGACAAACAAATTTTACTGTGGCTTATCTTCGCAAAATGGTCTTGAAGAATTTTTAATGACTTATGAAATGGAGACCTTTGAAATTGACTTGCCAAAACTGGAAAAACAGCATTACTTTTAAAAGGTATCCCCTTTAATGCTAGCCAAGGCAGTTTAAGCCTTGCAATTTCTTAGGTTTTATTTCCTTTTTTGACAATTTTCTCTTGTCTTGTGAGGTGTCTAGGAAGCTTTTCTTTTGAGAAACACAAACCATTAATGTATATTATGTGAAAACCAATTAAACCAACAAAATTCAAAGCAAGTTCATGGTTTCTGCCATGATTTTTTCTCAGATCAAAAAGGAAAAATTATTTCTGTATGAAAATTTATGAAGCTACACCGTTAAGGAAATTTTGAATCTGCATCATTGAAATACATGTGTATTCAACTAAATTTCTGCAGCACTATCTTTTGTCAAAACTAATTTTTGATAAATATTTTTACCTCATTAAATGTCATCAAGAACATCAGCATTGCAAGTAAAGCATGACGGCATTGGTCAAAACTGAATACATTTGCGATAAAATTAAAATTTGTTTAGAGTTTCCCTTTAGACTTGCAATTGATGCATACTTGAGAGTTCCCTTTAAATCAGAATTTATAAATGCCTTTTTACATATCAAAAGCAACTAAATTTTAAGAGCTTCAACTTCACTTTTGCGAAGACTAAAAGTTTTGGATATATTTAATTAGGTTTTAAATTTACGAATAGATGACTCCTACTTAAAAGCATTAATGGGAAAAATTGTTGGTAATGTGAAGAGGTTTTATTGAACAAAGCATTCAATATTTTTGCATTCTAATGTTTAGAACGAAAGAATATTGCAATTGAAACAGGCGTCAATTTCACACGCCCTCAAACTCAAATGTAGGCGTTTTTGATTTGAATGCACGTTGAAAAGCTGTTTCAAGAGATATAAATCACTTTAATTAAAATACATCTACTTTTAAAAAATAATTATATCATAATTGTCACAACGGCTGTCTACAGAACCAAATTCACATTTTAACCGATCAGTAATATTTAGTTTGGTTTGGAAGATTTTGCTGTATCATTAGGCCTTCGGGTTATTTAAAATTTTCAGACACTCACACTAACAATTTCTTTTGTAAATTACAAATTCATTTTATAAATATCCAGCAATTTTGGAAAATGAATTGTTTATAACTACAGTACTAAAGTAATACCTTAAATATATAATATAACTAACTTCCCCTGTTATATCAAATGTCAGGAATTAGCATGGCGAGAGAATGTATCTGTTTCGAACTCAGCAATATTTACTTTTGTTTGGAAGATTTTGCTGTATACTTTAGGCCTTCGAGTTATTTCAAAATTTTGAGACACTCAGACTAACAATTTGTTTTGTAACTTAAGTTATCCAGCCTTATTTATAAAAGGCTCGACGAAAGACGTTTTTTAAACCAACAGGTATTTATAGATTCAACCAATTGCAAAAGGCCATTACTTCACCGGTGGTTAGGTGATCATATCGACAGAAAAATGGCCAAAAAATAATATTATATTTGTTCTAAGTTTAACGTATTCGAGTAAGTTTATGCTAAATGATGTCATTGCTCCATTATCAATAATTCAATCGAAAATTACTAATAAATTAAATAATTCAAGGAAACCTCAAAGACGGCCTCTCTGATTGGTCAAGCTCATAAACACTAGGTTTATCAAGTTACCAGCTTCAGAATCAAACTATGCTGAGTCTTAGCCCGAGTTACTTTTATTGCAATGGCCTCTCAAATGAAAGAACAAGGTAACAGTTATTTAAAGAGCACCTTACCGATTTTTAGCAAAAAGTAACTTTGAGAGGGAAGAGATCAATGTAAGAGATGGTATTAACTTAAAACAGGTTTTTCAAATAGGTAGAATAGGCTATGTTTGTGAGTCACGCTCTAAGTTAGTAAATATTGGTTTTTCTAAAGATATCAGCTGTGGTTATGGGACTGAAATTCATGACTTTACACAACTCTGATAATAAACGTGCAAAACTATATAAATCAATGGTCGTTACTAATCAGAACATCCAACAATGACCTTAATGGGTTAATCACAAATATCGCAACTCGATGCCTAGTATTTTCTGTATATGCTTATCATCAAAATGACTGAATTTGAAAGATTAATGAGTTTAAATGCATTTGCCTTTGCCATTTTATCAATAACATTTCGGTTTCGGAAAAAAACTTTTAAAAAACATTATAATTAAACAGGTATTTACTTATAAAGTTGCTGATAGTATTTATTTCTCTCTTTCAGAACGATTATTCAGAAAGATTTTATTTATATAGAAGTGCTGTGACACAGGAGACTGGACGCGCGGGAGGTGTCAAAGAAGCGGCTTAAACAACTGTATATATGATACACAAAATTAAAGAAAGTAAGGCAAATAAATTATAGTTTGAGATAATCACAAATTCGAATCATTATTTTCTCATTCTTTTTAGTAAGTGGGCACCAAACGTCCATATAACATCACATGATACACTCCTAACACTGATCATTGTCAACTTGGTATTTAACATTATATTAAGCGGGATGCGTGAAATCCTTGCATATTTTGAGTATTTCACTGTCTACCAAGAGGACTAATCTCCTACTTCTAATGCGAACAGGAAAATCCAATCTAGTTTATAACTTTTGCTTAATTAGTCGCTGTTGTTTCGAATTGAACGAAACAACTGTCAACATTAAAGCACTATGGACTGGTTTGTACCTATTTGCTTCAACTCTAAGTGATCGGGGTTTCTGTTAAACTGCCGTCAAAAATTTTGATAAGTACGTTTGGACCTCTTTCAACGAAGATTTCAATGAATCATAATTTTGAACTTATCGTCAAATTGCATAAACAAAAAAATATATAGGAAAGAGAACCTAAAACTTAGATATAATGGTTTTTGATCCTAACAGATCATGTTAACATATTGCCTAAATTTTTAATTCTCAGATTCGGAATTTACTCTTCCAAAGTTATAATGCGCATTTTTTATACAGCCAAATAATTAAAAAAATAAGCGACTCAAATCCAGTATGCACATTTTTTACATAAATAATCAATGCGGTGAACTGCACTTAATTTAAAATTGATTTAACTTTAGAGAACTGCACTTATTTTGAAAAAGACGTTCAAAACTGCTGTGCGGTTTAAACATATTATACAACGAACAATTATACTACCGAAATCACCAACTAAATCTAATTGTTATTTTGCAAAAACTAATTATTTTCCTTTAAAACAGTGTAATAGAATAAATTCAAAATATTCCTTTGCTAACCTTGCATTTCTCGAGATATTTACCCTCAAAATGTTCTTGAATTTGAAAATATTGCTTGAAATCTTAATTTAAAAATGGTATAAAACTAAAAGGCAGATTAAAATGGCTTTTAGATCTCTTAAGAAATTCCTATTTGCACCTTAAAATATGCACTGTACACAAGTTGGTCTGGCATAGGGCTCTCGTTTTTGCTTTTTCCAAAAATTCAATAGAAAATGTATCCCAGTTATGTTTAATAATTGTAGAGAAAAGCTGTGATTGCTAAATAATAGGGACAAACCAAAAGTTATCTTTGAGCTGACGCATTGGATATGATAACAATGATTTGTTTTGACTAGCTGTTGATTATAAAAATAAATATGACAAATTTACTCAGGAGTGAATGAGTCATAGGTTAAGCACACTGAAATGCGTCATAATTGGAAATTGCTCCAACTTATCCAACAAGCTACGTTGGAGGTGAAATGAAAGTGCTTTTGCCAATAGAAGGCCTACGAATTAGCCTTGCTTAATGCACTTATGATTTAATGGTTTCACTCTAGGAAAAATGTAAAATGAGCTTCTAAAACCACTGTCTCATTCGGTTTCGAGAAATCATTAGGCTTGACTTATCATATCCATGTTTCATTGCTATCGTCAATTGCGCTCTTAGGAATGGTAAGTTAAAAATAAAATTCTTTCAGTTTGAGAATAATTATTATAAAAATAATTTATTTTATTAGGAATGGACAAAATCCGCCTACAAATTACATTGTTAGATTCATTAATATTGCATCTTAATTCCGGTCCTATTATGAAACAATCCATTTTTCTTAAGCTGTGTATGTGAAAAAGGTGCTCTTCTTATGCCACAATAATGTTGCACTCGCTAAATGTTATTTATGTTAAGCTTACTTCTGCCGTGAAAGGTTTAGGTAGATTCATGTTTTGATAATGGTCTATAATGCAGACCAATATGGAAAGAGATACATTTATTCATGCCAAGATTCCTGTTGAAGTTGTATTATAATGAATTAAAATGTTTACGTGCCGATAAATTAAGATCTAGTTTAAGTGCTGAGTGGTATGCTGCTAGTATATTTATTCTTAAATTATCCTAAACATTTAAGAAAATTCAACATAGTAGATAGTCTGAGGAAACTCAACTCAGTATCGGGTAAAATCTTAAATGAATCTGTTGAAAATTTAACGTTTCTGGGTGCAAAAAATTAAAAAAAAGTTTTGACAATCAAGGCCTGCTTACTTTTACGTAACGAAGACAGTGACTTTGACAATTTAACTACCCAGGAAATCATGATAGCAACACATGCTTTCAGCATGTGCATATTGTACTCACATTTTAAAGCTCGAAATTTACATACAGAGTTGACCGAAATAAAAATTTTATTGCAAATGTTTTTTTATAACTGTTTCCCAAAGATAGAAAAAAATTGTTTATAACATTATAAATTGGCAGACTTTTAGGACTTTTAATGAGGCCTAATTTTGTATGCTTGTATAGCAGGAGTTAGTTTACTAGAAATGTTTTTTCCAAATGCTTGGTGTTTTAAGAGGTACTGTCTCAAAAGCAGTGACTTCGTTCTTGGAAAGAGAAGAAATGTCGTACTTAACTAAGCACAGATCTGGTCGAAAATTGAATTTGTTCGAGAGAGACCGTTGGTAGAGAACATCTCACGGTCACGGCTCTTAAGCCAATACAGAGCTCATACCAGGGTTCCTCAAGAGCTGTTCGTCGGGAATGCAAAATGCGGTTTCCACCAAAAGAGAGCTGCTGTGAGAAAACGTGTGCTGCTGTGATTTTCTTTGACCTCTTAAAGAAGAGAACAAGGTTGTTTAATTTTATAAAGTGAACATTCTGTGTCATCTTCCAAATTACCACCAGACTGAATTTATCAATTTCCTTTGTGGGTTTGTGCAACTTTTTCAAACATCTCAATTTATTACAATTACTTGATCATTATGTACATGGGAATCATTCCCTACTAGGTGGCAACAAAAAACGCTCATATAATCGACTGCTTTGGATTAATCCTTAATTCTTTTTTTGTCTCAACTCAGCAACGAGAACTTTCTGCATTTCCATAACGCTGTGATTGTAAAAACATGGAAACCTACCCCGTTTGTATGCAACTTCGCAGATTACCAACGAGGAAATCATTTAAGAGTAGCTGGAATTTAGGTTAAACACTTCTCTTTAATATAACTATATGATATATAACTATATATATCTATATAACATAAAGTGTAAAAATGAAACCTTGTAGCCAAATGGGGCAGAAAGTCTGGTGGATGGTATTTATATTATGATTTGATTTTTTAAAATCTATCTAATAAAATGCAAAGTAAATGTGACTTATAATAAAAGCCCTCGATTAATTGATACCCTTGAGCAAATTGAACCAAAGTGTCATTCTGATATAGTTTATCAAATGCTTTATTATTTGTATCACGAATAAATTTGGCAAACGGCCGATTAAGCAGGGATCCTGTCTAGAGTGTGGGACAGACCTTGGGATGGTAGCATACGAAGTGCTTGTTATAGCCATCAACGTCTTCATCTACACAGCCAAAGCCACCCTACGAGGGACACAATGAACTTCCTAGAAGCAGACAATCAAGCAAATACTTGAAGACAGAGGCATGCTTTGTTCATCAGGTCTTCTTATACATGTGCGCAAGACACTATTTTGCCAATGGCTGAGGTGCGATCGATTAATTGGTCTTGCACTCTGACAGCGCCGATTTCGATTGGCTTGAGAACGCACTCGATTGCACTGGGTGTGCACATGTTTTCCAGTGATGTCGTTGGATTAAATGATGGAACCTAGTGAAAATTTTGTATTTTTTGTGGATTATTCTAAGCACGGGTTAGGAAAAAATCCTCTGATTCGAACATTGAAACTTCGAACAATTTATAAATGAAATATTTCTCAATGCGTACAAAGGGATATGTTGCAATTTTCACGAAACATTTTTCGCTAGACAAATAGGACTTCCTATCGCAATTTTCAAAAAAACCATCGATTTATAAGGATGAGATTCCAGAAAGCTTTTCTATAATCGTATTGTCTTTTAAAGTTGGTTTTGTAGATGAGCAGACAAAGAAGCTCTCGAGATGACCTACTTATAGGCAACAACATTTTAGGATGCTTAGTATTTTTAAGAAGGACAGATGGTCTATTCTCAGTATGACGATGATTTCCCAGCAGAGTGGCTATTTGACCGGCTTTTAATAGAAAGGCGTTCACAACAACAATGTAGACCCATTTTATGCTATAACATATTTTCCCATGAGAAGTCCACACTAAACGGCTACCAGTACAGCACTAATATGACTAATAATGTAGGAACAGCACTCAACAAGATCACTTTTTGCATCGAAGGCGTTCAATTTGAGTCTTGTCTGTTCACACCTAAAACAAGTTGTGTACATGCACGAATTCGCATAGCAAAGAGGCACCACAGATCTCATGAGTGAAGCAGCCACTTCGAAAGCGCGATGTGACTTGCCATACCCATACCAAGTTAACATTTTAAAAAGTCCGTTCAAGTTTAGAGCATTTTGAAACGACACCCTGACTGGCTTTTTTATTTTAGGGTCATTTAAAGCATATGGCAGTGTGTGCCTATGTTGATGAATAGGAAATATGACACAGTTTGAATTTGTTATTACCGACAACCGAAAATCTGATCTTAAGCTGAAATAAGCTTATTTTTATCAAAGAATAATATGCTATATATATGGATAGCATAACTGAATTTCTGGAACCATTGCACTGTCAAGCTTAACACGTTGATAACAAATTCACGAATTAAACCATTTAAGAAGACGTAAGGTTGTAGGAGCATTGGGATCCTCTAGGAAACTAAGAAATTTGGTAGTTCTTTTATGATGTTCTCCGGTTTACTAGTTTGGGTTTTTAGTGCATTCCCCGAAGCCGCTCTGAGTTCTATGCTTCGCCTAATATGTATTACTAGGAATAGATGCTATCTAAAGTAATACGATTGGTTATATCACCTGCTGTCGTAATAGTCGAATTTTGGGCTGAATGGTGTCACAGGTTCATTCAGGGGTCGAAAAGTTGTTGAGAAGCGTCTGTTACGGCCTCCCTAATCCCCACTCAACCCGGAATGAGGCTGTCAGGCTTTTGTAGTGTCTTCCTCGACGACGTCATAATCGTCGTCCATCGGCCCTCCTGCCGGGGTCATCCTGCAATCAGATCGCCGTCTGCTGATGTGTCCAGTTCACAATTCACGAATCTTCGTCGTCGGCGTGACGTGGAACACAGATAACCCACAGATGACCCAAAGTCAGCCGCCCCTACTTCACTTATCCATTTTTTGTCCAGGTTTCCGGCCTTAAAGGAGCGTCTAAAGAGCGTCCCTATCCTCCCCTCTCTCCAGCCAGTCATCGCCGACCTCGAGGTGAGTTATTTGCCCAAATTAACCAATAGAACTTCAGCTTGGACTAGTCCTTCTCTCTGATTGGCTAGTACTCAAATTCGCTCTTCTAGCAGCTACCATTTCCTGCAAAAGTTCACGGAGGCATTTGGTGCCATAAAAGGTCACGCGAAGGGGGAGAAGAGCCATAGTTGAACGATGGGGTTGCAGTGACTTGGTCTGCTGCTTCAAGGCCACGTAGCAGGTTGAATCAACCAGGCCAGGCCGTCAAGGCCACTTGCCAGCTGATTGGTTGCTGCTTCCGCGTTTGTGCCTGGGTTCTTTTTGTGTGTTGGGAAATGTATGTGTGCGCGTATGTACGCTTGACGAGTCTCGTGAATTCTTGTGTGTGTGTGTTTGTGACATGCGAATTAAAGGAATTAGGAAATTGCCCTAGGTGTGGGTTCTTCGCCAGCAGAAATGGCGCTTTTTTAGTAGCTGGAAACTAGTTCTTCTCATTTCGGGTGTTCGATTTTCCATTTCAGAGCGACTGCGTGAATGTCTACGGCCCACCGCCTCCACCACAGCTTTCCGCCGTCCGCTTTCCTGAAGGACCTCGCCGAGAGTCTGGACTCTGCCCCACCGATTCCGAGACTCCACCGACTACATGGAATCCCACCAACTTCGTTCTAGTGGCTACGTCGACTCCAAAACCGGAGAAGGAGCCTCTGAAGACGTCGGAATACTGGCCCATTCCGTAGGAGGTGGAGAAAGAGGAGGAGGATGAGGCGACGGTGGCGACGGCGGACAGTGAAAATCCACTAAATCGACGAATCGTCTGCAGCAGCAGCAGTGAGGAGATGGACCTGAGTCCAGACACTCGGCCGCGCCATTGGTTAGTGTTAAGGTCGAACTTTAGCAGTCATCTGGAGAAAATCGCCAAGCTGCGGTCTGAGGCGCAGGAAATGGCGACGTCCATCCAGAATGTCGCTTCTGGCGTTGTCAAGTTTCTACAAGAGATTTCACGCTGCAGCGCCATCCTCAGTCAAATGCAACAGACGCCAGATTTATATCTGAAGTAGGTTCCTCTCTGTCCATTGTGAGGTTGCTTATTATTCAGCCCATCCCAGAATTGAAGACTTTATTGATTGTTTTGCAGTTGTCTGGTAGAGATCGTGCGGCGGCGACGTCTAACTTCGGCGATGACACCGATTTAGACAGCCTACAACCAGGGTCTGTCAGCCCTTCACGCCACCGAGGCACAAAGTCGTGATGCTCTCTCTCTCTCTCTAGGTCTCTGAATGGACACCTACTGGTGGACATTTTTCGGCCGCTCCACTGTGTTCTCGTCACCACCACCAACGTCGCACCGACAATGACTGGAGGGCTCTTCTACCTGCGTCTGCAACCGTCGAGAGTCTCTTTCGCGTCGCTAATCTCTTCCTTCTGCTCCACAACTAGACATCTGGCCTGAACCAACAAATGTCTCTCAACCAGTCAACTGAACAGTTACAACACAGCATCCGCCTTTCATTTGCCGAGAAATCGACCTGCTAGACCACCTCTGGAAATTCTTTTAAATTCCAAATAATTTGTAACTCACTTTTTTATAAGTTTTAGCTCGAAAAGACAGAGGAAAAGGTTTGCATAGAAGTAAATGGATCTCCGCCTACTGCTTCTCCCGCTGTGGCCAGTCCGAATTTTGACTGAGATTTTCATTTTTTTCGTTTAAAAAATGTCAAATTTAGTGAATTCCACTTTACAGAAGTATTATTGTCTCCAGGGGTTGAAAATGCGATCTTATCGGTTTCGAATCGACTTTTTGCAGCTTCGGACGTCGATTTCTGCAAGTTCCGACGTCTTCCTCCTCATTATCGACCCTTCCCAGAGACTCTCACAGTCACCACAAGAATGGCAACGCCACTCCGATAGGATCAATTCTCGCCTCCACTAGTGAGCCTAAACGGTTTTACCACCAGACCAATTGACCTCTCTGACCCACTGTACTATCAGTTTCCAGGTCCCAGACAACCACACTCCTGCCCTGTAAAACCTCATCGGGAAACTGGGGATCCACCTTCCAGCAGCGTTGGACGTCTCTGCTCCCGAATTCAACGCCTCCGAGGTGAGTCTTTTTGTTAAAAGTTATCATAAACGAGAGTTGGGATTTGCGTTGTTTGTCGCTCTAGCCACTGTGAGGTTTTGTTCACGGTCAGCGCGAAAGTGCACGCGTACTCATAGGCAAGGTCATGCTGAGGCCTTCGTTTGAGTAGGTACCGCCCAAAACAACCAAACATCATACAAACACCCATGGTGCCACGGGCTTAAAATTCCTTGTTTTGCGATCGATTTTTGGACCATTAGTAAACGTTACGTTAGCTGCTGGTCGCAGGAGACACGGGACGCGTGGTGACCCCGAAGTTTATTCGACGAGGTACCAGGCGTCATAGTCAGAACATTATCATTATATGATATTCTGAAGATATGACACTCATCCACCAGGTGACCACGGAGGGCTAGCTGAGCGCCTCCCTAGACTGTCTGCAGAAGCTGATATCCCACCTGGACTGGAACGAGCCGCCGACACCGACTGGGAGGCAGAAGAGGAGAAGCAAGGCCGGAAGGCCATCACCGACTTCGTCGTCGTTGTCGTCGAGCCCCTCCTCCTCCATCGTGCGCACCGCGGCTGCCGTATCCGCCGCCACCTCCGCTTCCTCTACCTAATCGGCCAACGTCTCGACGGCTTCCACGCAGACGAGCGTTGTCAAGACGCGGTTTGCCTCCGTCTGTGAGTTACAGGCTTTAGTTAATTCTCTAACACTTTTAAGTGGGGAAGCTTATAAGTGAATAAAAGTCAACGAATAGAATAAAATTTTAGGCGTTCATTCAGTCCCTTCGTGTTCGCCTTGATTTTTGGCCCATAAGAGCTTCGAGGAGCTCTTCGAAAACAATTTCAGCTCTGCTATTGATTCAAATAAAAAAACTCTTCAAACGAAGATTATCCTTTGATGAACTGAATCTCAGTTATTAACTACCAGATATTCGTAAAAGTTTAAGGATCTATTTTAAATTTAAAAGTGTAAAAATTACCAAAAGGCGACGTTTAATGTTGCCACTTTGTCTAAATTCACTCAGCTCGTGAGTCTTACTTTAACTGTTAAAATCGTGCGACAGTTTCGTTCCCTTGGTTCGTACGCAGATTTTTACTAAAATATTCACTTTTACCGAAACAATAGACTATTTATTTAATGCAAATACTGTTTTTCGTTTGTTTAGTGTGTCACATTGAAGGCGTCAATCATCAACAGGTAGGCATAGTCGATATGACTTTTGAATTAATCAATCATATGCGAGTTTTGACGTCTCTTCCATCGATTTTAAGGCCTGTGTCACCGAGAAGCCTCTTGATTCCTCGTGGGCTTCAAAATTGCGTCTTTTCAAAGTATGTTATTTTTTACTTTCGATGTATCCCAATGACCTTATTACCTGAGACACAAAATCGATTTGATAATAAACCACCTACTGATGTAGAAAAATAGACTGTATTTTACACTTTGACTTCGGCTCCGGAACGAGGGAATACCAGTTCAAGTAAGCTAATGCTTTTCTGATACTTAAATGGCCTACAAATCAGCTTGTTAACCCTGCTAGCATTGAGGTACACATAACCGCCATTTATTGATTTCAGGCCAGCCAACGGCGGGTAACCAAGACAACAAGAACCTCCCTTGTCTCAACGAGCCCAATCTTTTGTTCTCGGGGTGTTCCAACGCATGGAGAAATGCCTATCTAAAAAGGTACGCCCCCACCACCGAATTCCCAACAGCTCAACCACTTAAATAAATGCAAGTAACACTGATTATTGCGTTGTCTTGCAGAGCGAGAACCAATTCTACCTACCACGGGAGTTTGCGTCTTTCCGCACTCAAGCGCGGCCGCTGCTATTGCAACGTCGAAACCGTTGACATTGTCGACGACTCAGGCGACGGCCATGGCATTTATGCGCTCTCCTGTCATAGTACTTTTAGCTCGTCGATATTTTCGAATTTATGGCTTAAGGTCGAGAATAAGCGAGCAACAAATAGTTGGTTTTCAATTCTAAATGACTGAAAGACGAAGCCAGCTATTGTGTGCCTTCATTTATCCTACTAGCACGAAATACGATAGGTTGCGCTGTGTCAATAGATGCAATTAATACTTCCAACTGCAATTCAAAAACTTCGGACTTAGACATTTAAAAGTACTTCGTCATGAGTCGAAAGATATATTCTGCAACACCGTTGTTAGGGTGTGGTAATTAGTGATGCCATTTCGCTGTAATGGTCATCTACCGCTCATCTTGAAAACGCGTCTTGTGACACGAAACGATACACCCCGAATGTGCTTATGGCAATCTGACAGCGCGCTTCGTAGTCGTAAAGATCCATTTTTTTAATTAAACTAAGTTTCTAGCTATGCTTATGAGCAAATTATCCTAAATATTTAACAAAAGTTATTGTGCGTAGAGCATTCTGTTTATGCAGTTAGTCACAGATTGATTGCTGTGTTGCTTAACAGTTTGTACAAACTGTTGTGACTTCTCCACACATTTCTGCTGAAACTTCAAAATGATACTTTTAATTGGTATTTTCTGAGAGCGTTTGATATTCTTGAGCCGTTCAATAGATGAAATCTTTTGGCTGTTATTGCGTGAGCTCGGCACTTATTTCACCCGTTCGATATTTAGCCAAATGCATTAAAAGAAGGAAGAAATGAAGAATGTATGTATTTAGAACAAGTTAGCTTAAAGTCAATTTCATTTAAATATCTTGGAATTTCGCGAAAAATCCCTTGCTAGCCTCTTTTTCCGTCGACTACCGCTTTGTCTCCGCATTCGCGACTACAAAGTGAAAGCTAGAATTCTGCCCACCATGTGCTCACATTGGGTTTAAACACTCACCAGCGCCAGGAATGTCTATAGCAAAAAAATCATGTTGATATAAGTTAATTTTAGAAAATAATTGTGACCAAATAGGTAAATACCCGTCTATGTCAGGGTTGGTCACTTGTACACAGTCTCTGCTACAAGTTGGAGGGTAAACCGTTATTCAAACGACTAACAGAGAGTCATTCGATACAGCAATTTAAATTGAACTACGATAACCACCGAAAAAGCCTAGCAATTTAAAACAAACAATCTCCGTACCAGTAGTTATCTCTGCAGGAAAAAGAAGGTTAGTTTTACTCTCAGTGGTATTTCACAACATCCAAAGAGGCGACTTACCCACCAAAAGGACTTTGGCCACTGAATAAATAAATAATAATAATGATTAATTTCAGGGATTTCGATTAAATTAAAAGATGGAAGAGAGCTTACCATGAATAGCTGAAAGTTTATGTAATTGAAGTAAAAATTTAATTAAATTACTTTAATATTCATTGAGTAAAGTGCCACCTACCAGAAGGTATATCTGTGAAAAAAATAATCAAGATGTTCAACAATGTTTTTGATATTTATTAATCAAATTTAATAATTTCTAGCATATCTAACTTTTTTAAGCCTACCGATCACTGCGAAAAGGGGGAATTCATTAGAGAATTATTTAAATTATGCATTATATAATATAATAACAAAACTCACCCTCCCTGACAATTAAAGCTAGATTTTAGATATAGAATTAGTTTAATGTTTTCAAAAATTAGGTATTACTTAAGAGTTGTATCTTACCAGTATCCACTGGAAACTTCATAGCTTTAATAAAAAGAGCAAATTAAAAATGGTTCGTTTGAATCATAGTATTTTTCAAAATTGTATCCACAATGAAAAGTACCTATTAGCAAAAGTTGTCAAAAGGCAGAAAATCAGGATAGTCGATAGCATGATGAAACAGAAGTGCAATGCAGGATATCCTAGCTCACAGTTTCCGTATTTATTCAAGTGAAGCGTTGAAATCAGCTAATCACGTAAGAAATCTCAAGGTCAAAATAACTGCCTCATTGGCTAATTGAACAGTTGGCTCATACATGGAAAAATCTGGCATTTAATCATACAAACTTCGTGGTTTGATATTTTTGATTAGTGTGCATCCGAGTATATTCACAAAATTAAAATGGCACGAAAATTAGCTTTTTGAATGTGCCTCAACGTTCAATTGATCTTTCAGCATTTTTACACGCTTTTATTAATATATAACTAGAAAATTCAAGCCGAATAAAGTCAAAAATTCGATTTTTTTATTTAAACATTCAACTTAAATGTAAAATTCCTTATGAGATTATTGCGAATTGCTGCATTTTCGGGACATCAAGCAGAATTTCGACGCTATAGCTACGTTTTCGTAAACAAAGTGTAGTTAGTGCTGAAAAACGTCATTGCGTTTACTTTATTTATAATAATAACAAATATGTTTTCATTAAACTCTTACAAATTGATTCTTCTAATGTAATTTGAAAAAAATGGAACATACTTCCTCGAAGCCTGTTATCAGAATAATAAGAAGAAATACTGTTTCACAAATTTAGTGATTCCTGCCAAACCATCAAGTCACAATTTAATTTGTCTTGTCATAATTTGGATTGCAAATGAATTCAATTATTACTATAGGCACTTGGTTGCAACAACAGACTAATGTTACTGACAACATAAGACATTCCCAAAGAAGGGTCATTTACGCAATCACAAAGGTTTCGCAACACACAGTCTCATTTATGCGCATCACATGACATTTATTGTGTGGTAACAGAATAACAATGTAGGTAATTGCATTAGCTTAATTGGCTCTCGAATTTTTACGCTTAGCATAATGCGTGATAATCAGACATTGATGGATGCATTAGAGTTAATACACTAAATTACTATTTAGCTTCCAAAAATGTAAATGTTCGCTTTTGGAATTTTAAAAGCAGTGGGGCTATTAATTGACAAAATCTGTCGAATTTTAAATTCTCGAAAAAAACTCTTGTCAATCTGCACAGTTATTGAGGAAATATTGTGTGCTTCTTTGAAAGCAAGAACACTTTGAAACCTACACACAACAAAACTTCATGCTACCTTAATTAAATTTAATTTCTATTTAAATAGTATTTCGATAGTAAATTCTTGGCCTTTGGTGTAATAAACACTCATTTTGTAGGCTGTTCTCTAGTGCTAAAAGAAGCGATATATTTACTTCACTTGCACCACTTGGGTGGTAGCACATGGCATTTCGGAATTGCACTTGGCTTCCGCACACAGCACTCGAGAGAATGATGTCATCATCTCAACAACAACATCTTGGATGAGACAAAGGGCTTCGCAAAGTATGAAAACGAAAGAGAGCTCAGGAAAATCAAAATTACAACACTTCAATCGTTGACTTAGAGCAGAAAGGCAAATACATTTTTGTAGCATATATTTGAGCAAAATTGTGACATCGTTTCTTGGTTACAATCACAGTAAATGTGCAAGGGGATTTTTGTGCTCATTTAATCCTGTGCTGTGCTGCGGTGCGATGCGCCTTTCTGCGCTGATATGGATATGCTTCTCAAGGACAGGCGCTAAACTTGAACACAAAGGACAAATAACTTAAGTTCGAGTATTGTGTATGCAGCACACCTCCTGTTGCGAATGGCACTGAAACTCTGAAATGGGTGGGAAGCAGGAAACAATCTCTTTAGCGCCGCTGTTCTGGAGGGCTTTCTATTGGTCTAACTGACTCCGGACTCTAATGGTACGTGCCAATATTTTAAACTCCTTCAGAGATCTGTTCCTCACTTCTGTCATCCCAGCGGTTGACCAATGAATGTGCTCAACCCAAGTCTTATCACACACTTTCACACTGCAAAATTAAGTCTCTAATGAAGACGTCTTCTTATTTCGATCTGTGTTGGCACGGATCCTCTAATCATTGCCGAACTCAGTAAACACCTAAGTGAACCCACTATTCACAAACGCTATTCTTCGTTGGGGTTGGATTCCATCACGAAAGAGGTGCTATTAGAAATCCTCTGCTCTCAAAGATGGCAAATGTTTCAGAGGGCTTGGAGTGTTAAAGTAAAAACCTCCAGAATTGTTTTGTCCCTCAAGCTGCGGCAAAATATAATATCTTGTGATAAATCGTCGTCATTTACTACCATTTCTTTGCGTATTCCGGACGAGCGCAAGTCTGGAGACAGCCGAAAGTAGTGTTTAATGCAGACTACCGCAGGATAGTTGTAACACCTGAAGCAGCTCATCTTGACAGAGCCCCGTCATGATTTTCACAATTGGGAAAATTCTGCAGTCTGGATCAAACGCGTCTTACCGCTCTCTCCATTCACGCGACTTCGCTGTGAAAACAATTCTTTGTAGCTTTCGTTTCGGAACAGATTTATTGAGTCGAAGAGTGCCAACAGTTTGTGGTGCCTTACAATCAACAATTCACGATATCAATGTCTCCACGAACTGACGAACCAAACTGAAATTGCCTTGACTTAAAGTATCCGCATTTATTGGGCCTATAGATGATAGAGTAACATCTGCCTTAGCTAGCTAGCTAATTTTTAAGTTTGTTTTGCCCTAAGTCTTTCTTAATCAGACAGCTGTTGATGGTTCTTCCCTGTGAATGCGAAAACTTGACTTTACTTAACTGTGGATCAAAAATGTGCAAAATCCAGACCATCAGTCACGCATACTGATTGTCTGAAATGGAATCTTTTAAGGGAAGCATTTTTAAACAATCTGCAAGGGTTTGACACAATAGTGAAAACAGCTAAAAACAACAAATTTATTTCAGTTTGGTGTGGGACAACCAAACAATATAAATATCAATTCGCGATTGCTTATAACATGTTTTTGCACAGCACTTGTTTCCAGCTTTAGACTAAACAAAACTCTTAATTAAAATACCATCTTTGCCTGCTTCATTTTCTATTTAGTAAATTTCGTAGATTAATGTTTTCGATTTTCGACAAATTTTAACGGATAAATAAATTCTTCAAACTGTAATTCTTGATTTTGTTTTGGAAAAAAATTAAATGTGCTTTATAGAGCGAAATCACTTTGAGAACGACCAAATATAAAAAGGAATGGAGCTTCATAGTCAAGTAGTGATAAATATTAGTAAAAAATAATTTGTTTAAATTTGTTATTTTAATGTACGAAGTATGAATGTTAAAGTGTTTCAGATTTCTTTAAATGATGTTTACCACTTCATATATGTTTACATCATCTTTTTTAATATGCGAAGTTATTGCTTTAGTCAATTCCTCTTTGCTAACGCTTTTCAAGGAATATGGAACAAAGAAAAAACAAAGAAACTTTTTTACTGATAACGTTTGAATAGAACTAAATTGCTATGCTGTTATTGCAGTAGGCATTTAATTGAAGTATCCCACGATTTTGAGAACATAGCATTTTAATCCTTTTTAAAATCCCAATAATGTTTCACTTAAAATTACATTAACAAAACAAGGCATTCTTTAACAAAAAATAATCGCGAGCATGGTTCTTCGCTTTCCTTGCCGGAAAATCCATAAAATACAGAAGTGAAGTTTGGTTTTGTGGGGTGATTTGAAAGCCTATTATGTGCAACAAATAAAAATACAATTATTTATCTTAGTTAAGTTTTACATTTTATCATTTTGCTCAATGCTTAATGAGCAATTATAGATATATACTTTTATTCAAATTTAGATTAAAAATTGTTTTAAGTATTTAAAAATAAAATTCTAATATTATGAACAAGCAGTAAAAAAGTTAAAAATATTAATTTAAACTTTAGAAGTCCTTTAACAATTTCAGCTCAACTGCAGTTCTAGTGCATCCCCATACCCATAACTTTAGCACTGAATTTATGGTTTGTCGTCTTTTCATCTCTACTTACGTGAATTTAAGCAGCTAGTGTTTTACAGACGTTGACTTTTATATTAAAAATCCTATGTTATTCATAAATATTATTAAATTTCAGGCTGCTGCTGAGAGAAGCTGTGGTCTCTTGTAACTGTTGTAATTTACCAATTGCCAAAATATAATTAAAAATTCTTTTTAGGAAAAAAATATTTATTTGTTTAAATACGTTTTGGGAGAATCAAGGCGAAAAGCAATTTTTTGAGGTTAAATTATTTGTTTTATGCTCACCTTTAAATTGGAAAAGTGGATTTATACACTGAACAACACAAATCATTTCAAAACTTTTCCGGCTCAAAATATTTTTTGGGATTTCATCTAAGAAAAAGTTACATTAACAAATCTCCATTTTTGAATTCAGAAAACTGTAATGATTTATAATCATAACTACCGTTGTTATTCAAACTGTAGGTACTAGGTTAATGCCCAAAAAACCATTAAATGACAAAAAGCGTTTTTAAAAATAGAGCATTCCAATAAAAAATATAAAGTTTGTCTCCTAAATTTTTTATATAAAAAGATCCCACAAAAAACTGCAAAAATCAGAAGGCTAATTCAATAGATACTTATGGAACTGAGCTTAGAAATATTTAACAAACAAAACAGTTAAGGAGCGAATCTGTCAATATTAGTTGCTTCCTGTGTGTAAACCTGGGTTTCCTCAGTAGTTGAAGAAAATTTCAGCAGCGACTAAAGCTACGACCTTCAGGTTCCATAAAATTTACTTTGGCTCAGGGTTTACAATTTGCGGCCATTAATTCTCATTTAAGGCACGGCTGCACTCGCATTTAGACTGTCTTCTAACAATCAAATGCCATAATCAACCGCATCTCAACCAAATCGTCAACATCAAGCCTCTTCCATCGACCCACTCACTGCTCCACGATGCCCACACTTAACAGTATCAATGAACACTGGCCTCATCAACAAGCTCGAAAACGCTACACGCACTGGAATGACGCAACTTCTCTGCCAACACAAACTACAAGCCATTTTTCCGCTCCTTTTTTCCTCACCTGTGACTCAAAAACTACTGCGAATTTTTGACTGGTAAGCTGAGACCATTCTTCCCGCAATCACATCGCCAGAAGATCTTCAATCACAGCATTTAAATAAAATTTAAATAACTTTGCCGAAAGGTGCCTCACCTGCCGCCGTTTTCACCAGAGACAACAGATATCCGGATATTTATGTATTCCTCTCGACTGGCTGTTAATCGAGCGCTCCCTTTAAAACGAACAAACGCTCTGTGGAAGGAGTATTGCGGTCAAATATTATCGTTCTGTAGCAAGATCCTAAATTCGGGGTAGAAATGTGTTGTAAATTTTAAGTATGTTTTAGTCATGTTTTCTTTTGCTTTAAGCTATTGTTTATTTTTAAAAAAAGTTAATCGATATGAACGACAACCGTTATTTTTTAGATTTATTCTATCTAAAAATCGGGGCTAAATTACGTGATATATTAAGACCTGTTCATTTTCGAAATGCCTAGCATCGAAACTCGTCAGAAGGACCGTTTTAATGAAACTCACTGTTTCTTTAACTCTTCTGGTGACTTAACAAAAGTAAGTATGGAACACCTTTACCTGGAACAGGACGAACATGAAGAGGATAAAAGTGTAGTAATCGCGATTTCAAATCTAATAAAGCAGAGAAAAATCAAAGATTTTCTTTTACAGTTATTCAAAATTTTTTAAATTAATCCTATCTTTACATAATCGAAAGCAATTAAAAAATTATCAAGAATTTCAAGTTAAATTATGTTGATATGACAAAAATAACAAGTGGGGATGCATTTGTATGCATGGAAAAACATATTAAATAAGGTCAAATTGTTTTTCAGCGATATAAATAAAAATAACTTTTACAGAATTCTTGTTTTAAGAAGACTTTATTTAAAAAAACAGTTTACCTGTATTTTACGTTTTTATAAGTGTCTATGTAGGATGAAGTATTTTTTAGCATACGAAAAATAGGTGAAGAATTGAAAACTAATCCAATTTTTTTTCTAACGATATGGACAAAAAATGTTGATTTTATTTAATGGCAAAAAAGTCTTCCTTCTAAAATATCAAAATATACCTTTAATTGACCAGTTATGCCAATTTGTTTCCTTTATGAAATTTAAACCCTATTGTCAGCAGAAATCATCAACTGTTTACGCTTTACATCTATAAATTTATAAAGCAGTATATGGATAAATAATAAAAACAAACAATTTCAAACCTTTTAAAAAAACCTTTTTAGTTGAAATTTTTGAAAAAAATGTTAGCAATTTCTCCAAAAAATTGATAGATATAGAAACTGAGATGGAACGGGTGGATTAAGTATATTATTTTGGTTACACTAATTGTACTTTTTATGCTAATTAAAATAAACAATGTTTTTTAAGTCGAAGTGGATCTGAGCCAAATAATGTGATTTTAAATAAGAAATTTCGATCCTATAAGAGATTTTCTAATTTTAAATATGTATAGATCTGGATTCACGTATATGTTGATTGTTCTAGCATAAAAAAATTAAATGTGGTTGAAACGGCGTATTATTGTCTAGCTATTTAATAATACATACAAAAGATAATTTAGAACTATATAAAAAGTATAAAAGTAATATTTTTTCTTTTTTAATTGAAGTCATTTTTCATGCAGAAAACAAACGTGATTGACAAAGCCACCTATAGCACACATAAAAAGAAAACAACTGCTTTTCAAATACTTTTAACAATACACAATGTAGACCAAAATTAAAAGTAATACTAATATATGGTTTTTGCCGTCTTTGCAATCTAAAAATCGATGCAATGGAACAGCTTTCAAATGATGTGGCTTGGAAAATCATTGCAATATTTCAAATTGTCAATTCAATCTGCTTACAATACAAAAAGAATGTTAAAAATGTGCACTCTTTAAAAGATTTTAATGTAATTAAAATATTTATTATCTGCATATCGTTACAATTTTCCAACAAAATTGGCACAAAAACTATAATTACAGTGAATGAAACTGCTCAGTAAAGTTCAATTATACGTTTTTTTTATTATTTTTTTCTGGAATTCTCAAATTTAGGTTTAGAGTTAAAGATTTTCAAAACATTTAAGAGTAGATTAGCGTTTCCTCGAACAGAAAAATCGCAAAAAATAAATATCTGAAATGAAATTTAAAAACGATATTTTTAATTCATTTTTTAAATTGGTCCTAAGTTGTAATTAAAAAATGCCTAACCGGTTTGGTTAATTTTACCACATATGTTATAACACAGTTTAAATAAAATAATGTGACCTGTTGATGTTAAAATCTAGATTGAAAATGAAGTGTGATTCATAATAGTTTTGAGAAGACCTTTTCTTTTAAATTTAACCTGAAAATTTAAACTCTTAATTCCTTGAAATGACAATTTTGGAACGTTTCTATTGCCCAAATAAGTTTAATATTTTTTTCCAGTTTAACTAATTACTTTACCATTTAAATTAAATGAAGCTAGATGATTTATTGATATAAAAAAATACTAATTAAAACATTGCTCAAGAGCGTACAACTGAAAAAACACAAACTTTCCTCTTATATATCTGTTGTCTATTTGTCTAATTTCTAAACTTACGTGTTCAATCATGAAAAATTGAAAAGACAGCCAAAAAATAAACATTGCACTTATTTATCTCAATCACTCATGGTGATTCCGTTTAACGTTATAATTCAATATAATAATATAAGAGGAGATACTTGCAACTGTCTTGAATAGGTACTTAGAACTACAATAATCCAAAAAAATATTTATGAAACTCTTTTGTCAAAATTGGCAATAATTCCTATGGTTTTAAGTAAATGTGCAAATACAATAATAATTTTAAGAAGTCACGGCAAAAAATCAACATTTCATTGAATACATTGCTATTAAATTCATCATTTTTTAAAAATTAAACCATAAAGCAAAAACTCGATTAACATAAAATTCTATGCTCTTTCAATAAGCATTCCTTGAAAAATATTTTGAATGTTATTTGTTTGCTTTTTGGTCAATGCTAAAATGGCTAGAGTTGAGTTGTGTTTCGTTTAATTTGCATATTTTTTTATTTGAATTTATATAAATAAAAGCAATAGAGTTTGATTTATTGAAAAAGCATTGAAATTGCATCCCTAATTTCAATTTTTATAGCCGTAATTTGTAAATTAATAATTTTTTTGGGTCAGTGAAATTAATGCATTATGATTGTAAACCAAAATGTTTAAAGTTTATTTATTAAAAAATGAATGGTAAATGACTGATTAAAGCGATCTCATATGTTTTATTTAATTTACACCTCATCAAATTGTAAATGTAATAAATAGGCTTACGATTTATATCTTCGAATTTGTAATTATTTAAAAGCGTAATAAAAATAATGTTGCGATGACAACGAATCAGCGAACTTATCTAGGATTTTACAAAGAATTAATCCGATCTTTTGAAGAAAACCCTTTCTAACCCATCTTCGCAATTTTTAGGGAGTTTATAATTGTTTTGTACTAGGCTAATAACAAATATATTCCTATAAGAATTTTCAATTTCTACAAATTGACTAAGAAGGCTGGGAATAAATGGTCTAAAATATGTAGGTGTTGCGTTTTTTTCTGAAATTAAAAACTACCTGTTAACCACAATCCACTTTCAAATAATTAATTTAATGGATAAACAATGAGATGTGTTGACGTCATGGCATTGCTAGCAAAAACACTTACATTAAGGCAAAATTAGCATCATTGCATTATGTTGGTGGTATTTATCCAAAAATTAATGTTTTTCCAGGGGGAACATAGTTGTCATGGTAAAAATGGTGCAAGCAAACTGATTTTATAATATTTTGCGAAAAAAGCATTCTATGATGTGATTTAATTGACGTGCAAGACGCATTATAAACAAAATTTGTGTTTGTCAATACTTTTCAATCATCTTATTGATCCGCCATTGTTTTTATAATAAGCTACATAAAAATTTTACTTAAAATTAATTATTACTTTATGTATGGTATAGTAAACATCAATTTTATTTAAGCAGTATAGTTAAAACTATTTTTAATTTGTGCTCTAAAACCAAGATTTTAGCATGAGATTTTGCATTAGTCCTGTTTTTTTCATTGTTTCAATTAAACAAATATAGCGCCTAGAATCTAATAAAAGTCATTTTTTTCAATTTTCCTAAATAGCTTTTTATTAAAATAAAACTGAAAACTATATAAAGTTTTAATAGGTTGGAAAGTGCACAAGCTTCATTTGCTAATTTAGTAAACAATTACCTAGGCAAACCCCATACATAACATATAAATATGTGCCTAAATGAATGTGAGTATGCACTATAACCTAAGATATAATAAATTTATTTCAAATTAAGAGTAAATATTTAAATTTGGATATACTTGTAACAATTAATATAAACATATTATAGAAAAACAAAACAGTAATTTGGTTCTTTGAATGATTTGCCTATAGGTTTCGAGTAAAATTAAATTCTGGGACAAAATACAATTTATTTGTCGCGCCAAATTTTGAGCAATCGTAAATTACCTCCACACTAATTTCGATTTTAAATGACAATAAAACATTAAATTATTTATTTAATGAACTTGCATGGATATCCATATAAAAAAGATTTCATAGAGCAAAAAAATGTCGAATTATTGCGCTTATACTGCAATTTTAACTTGCGGAAAATAGTTCTACCATTAGCCGTCGTATTTAGAGTAGATTGGTTTCCATAATTTTTTTCTAATTTTCAAGATCACCATTTCGAAATAATTACTCCTGCATAATTGATGAGATACACATGGTGAAATCAAAAATTTAAAGACAATTCAAGAAAGCGTATTCTAATGTCGATCTAGAATATCTATCTCTGCCTAAATTTTGAGATTAGTATTCAAATTTTAATTTTTTTCAAATTTATCAAAATTGAATTTAGTTGTTGTTGTTGTTGCTCTTGTTGGAAATATCAATTTTTTGAAATCGACAAAGTTGTCAGCATAGGTTAATATTATTTGAATCGAAAATTTTATTACAATTCCCTTTTTTATGTATACAAAATTACAACTGGGATTAAACTCAAATGAACTGTAGGTGTTTTTGTAATCAGGGTATCATAACAGTTAAATTAGTATTTAAAAAGCAAGTAAACTTTCGTGCCGTTTTCAAGTAACTGAAACAAATATGGAACATATCCGCTGTTTTTTGATTAAAGAGCTTTTGTCGAATCTCGGAATATCGACTTAAGAAATGAATGCAAATGCATTATTATAAAAGAATACTTGCATGCTCAAAAAATGACCTTCTTTGCGTTAAAATTTTATTTTAATTAAAAACCAACAAAACGATTTTATAACACTTCGAAAAACGAAGGCTAGTTTAATTATTTGCTCTCGAAAATCAGCAGAAGAACACGTTCTGATCGATATTTACGGAAACCAAAAAAATTCCATGTTTAATACTTTTAGGGACAACCTTTTAATCGTATGATTAATATATTAGGTTGCAATTTCATTCTTTAATAGATAATTTTTCCCCTCGCTACGAGTCAAACATTTTGCATTAATAGCATTATAAGTGCAATGGATCCCTTTTCAAAAAATACTTGTGCAAATTAAACTTTAATTCACTATATTAGAATGCATCAATCTCAATTTTCTGTTGAATTGATAAATAATTTTAGATTAGGCAAGTATTTTCAAGGCTCATCTTCTTAATATGCTTCGTATATAATATTCAATTGTTAGGCTCTGGATTGTGACCTACATATTAGTATAATTAAAAAACTGATAAGTTTTCCTGCTAATTTACCTAATTTTTTAATGTTTCTGAACTTTAAGTGTGTTAAAATGCTCTTTTAGTATTTGCTTCTTTTCTGCTGTAGTGACTACAGTAAAACAAGGCAAATAGTTTCAAATTTCAAGCAGTTGCTAAAATAGGATTATATTTCTAGGGAAACACATCAGTAATTTTCTGATTACTTTAAACTATAATTTTTTTAACAATTGTTATTATTTTTATAATATCCACAGTTGTTTAAGCCATTACTGCGACTCCTCACACTTCGTCAAACAAATTTTGGTGTTACTACGCGTTCCGTCCTCATTCGAAGCCGTTGTCTGACCTCAATATTTATACGTTAAAATAAATGTAAAGTGAGAAATTAATGAAATTGAATGCAAACTGCACGAGTATCATTCGAATTAGTCACTGTTTACCCAAAAAAATATTAAATCAAACTAGAACACATAAAATGTTGTTCCTTACGCTACTGAGTAGCTTCTTTATTTTCGTTTTGTAATTTCCTTTTAAAAGCTACAAAATTACCACCGTTTTACTCTTTACTTATGTATTTTTAAAAGTTGTTCCTGTTAATTATTATTTTATGACACATTAATGTGGCTAATGTATAAAAGTCTTAGAACTTAAGCTCCTAAAAGAAAAACCAATTAAATGAAACCAAGGGCATATTTGGCTCTAGCGATGGTGGGTACGATGATGCTTTTTGATTCTTTAACACTTTTGATATGGAATAAACGACCCTTTTAGCATTACTGACGAAAGTGGTTCCAAGTGGAGCAAGTGACCCTGACACAGGTACACCAATACCCGTCGCCACTGGAAATCGTCCAGCAGAAGGTGAAAAAATACCTGTCATTTCGGGACGTCGTAGAGGAGATGATTTGGGATCAGGCAGCCGTGGAGGTAGAGGAAGAAAGCGCCGTAGAGTTTTAACCGTCGTTACTGGAGGAGGCAGTCGTGGAAAAGGTAGAAAAAAATGACACATTGGCGGGATTTTCAAAAGTGCCCGTCATTAATGGATGTTGTCTTCCAGGCAAAATTTACAATTTAAATGGAAATGTTGGTCGATTTTTGAATTTGTTCTTTAGTTGAGTTACAGGATGCGGATTATATGAAGTCTTCTGAATAAAACAAGATGGTTTTATAATTTCTAAAAGTGCTAACTCAAAACGGACATTACCAAGATTATATGCCAATTTTGTGACCTTAGTGCCAATCAATTTATTACTAATATCTCTACGTTTCTTGAAATTAAACTGTTGCTTTTATATTCGTATTGGTGCCTATCATTTTGCTGTTCTCTATAATTACCTACGAGCAGTTATAGCATTCATCAACATTTTACGCATTTAAAATGCATTTCCTAATTTATCCTAAGGGCACACTTTTATGTATATTCGTCAAGAGGAAACTTTAATTGTAAAACTAATAAAATTAAGCTTAAGTGTTTCACGTAATTAGCAAACCTTTGCAGTAAATCGCGTTATAAAATAGAGCTTGATGCCTTGACTTGTTAAAAAAGCGTGAAAAGCAAATTTACGATAAGGCGAAGTGCTTTTTATACATGAAATTAACCTTAAAGGAAAACCTCTATTGATGGCACGTTTACAAATGTATCTTGTCTTTAATTCAAATTTCATTACAAAAACAGAAAGATAACAATAATAATTCATGGAAATTTGTAAAAAAATAGCGAACAAAAATAATTATACTTTAGATTGCTTGTGGTCTTTTGTCTATTGAAAAAGCGGTTTTTAAAGGATATATTGTCACTATTAAGGGTTGATTAAATTAAATTTAAAGAGACACGTTCGAACAACATGAAATATGAAGTCCAGGCTTCATTAAGGCTCCTGCTGAAAGCTGATTTAAACAAAATCTTACATTATTTAGCTTTAAATACGTTTTCTTTGTATATATTTTAATAAAGAATGCAAAAATGACATATCTTTATTAACGGGTTCTGTTACATAAATATTCCATTTTTAGCTAAACAAATTTTAATTAACCCAAATTATAAGTCAGAGACTTCAGTCATATATTTACAAGCCTACTTAGTTTAATTAGAGCAAAAATGTATTAGTTTACTTGAAAGGCAGTGTTATAATGCTCTTCGATTTCACTAGATAAACAACTTTTTTGACACATATTTGAAAGTCACTCTAGATCAAAATTTGATCGCATTATCACTAAATATTTTTAAGCAAATGTATTCATTTAACATCGAGTTATGTAATGAAATTAAAATTGTCTTTCTATAAATTGGTAATAAATTATTTAGCAAGAAGTTCTTAAAGTGTGGAAGTGAGTTTTAATTGAATATTCATTTATTTTCTTGAACGACAACAAAATTGGTAGTTTCTTGTGACTTTGTCAAGTATTTCACGAGGTGAAAAAGATTAGATTTAAAAATAAGGTTTAAGCATTAAAATAAGAGACTGCAAAATAGCTTCTTAAGAATGCGCCTTAATTGCTAAACCATAAACGTTAAAGCAAACAAAAAATACTCTTAGTATTTCTAACTTAAAAAATTAGGTTAATTCAAAGCTCCTAAACAATCTTCGAAAAGACAGCAATGTGTTTTATGAAATTGTGCCAATTAGTTTAAGTTTCAAAGAATTTGTCCTCAATTTTTTAAATTTAAATAGATGGGATGACAAAATTCATGACTTATACAATTTTTTGGTTTCTTCCGGTTGATCATGAGAAAAAGGTTAACATATAATAAATTTCCTCTCAAGGGATTATTTAAATATCATCAAGCATGTGTTCTTAAATTTAAATTACACAGAAAACCCGATTATTAGATATAACACAAGAGATATATGAAAAAGTATTAAGAAACTAGTTTTTTAGCTAAACCTCTGTAAATAAAGTGATTTTTTGAAGAAATTCGTGAATCTGTTACATATATATTTTGTTCAAACCTATCTAACTGATCTCTCTTGGCTCAATTCCCGGAAAGAATGAGATCTTTTTATTCAAATATGGACTCTACAAATGGCAGAAAACGAGAAATGTCAAATGTTGGAGATTTTAATGGTAATTATTGATTGCTTCTAAAAAATATAAAAAATCATTCTTTGTTTATAAATTGGTTATGATGGAAATATTAAAAAGATAAGATTTCCGCAAATTTTTAATGCACTTACACAAGTTAACTTCTAGAACTGGTCTCGAAACTAAAGTTTTTCAGAGTTTCGATTTATGGAAGGTCCAGCCTTCTTAGAAAAATAAAGTACCAGTCTGTGTGATGACTTACTTATTCCCTACAAACATTGCTTTTCCAAAAGCCCAGGAAACAAGGACTTTTTAATAATATTTTACTAGCAGTATTAAAAATGCTATTATAAATTATAAAATTCAAAACAGATTGTTTCAAGTAACGGGATGTAGTATGGTTAAATTATTTGTTTTCTTGATGCTTTTAAGCAAATCATTGTCATTGTTCTTAGATGATAACAGGCATGTAAATATAATGTTACACTTATGGAACTACAAAAATAACTGGCACGTCTAAATGCTTCTCAGAGAATTTTTATGTGCTAAATTTATAAATCACTTTGGTTAAATACGTAAAAATACTAGCTACAATAAATAAATACAAAGTATTTTTTCATGGTTAAGCAGTCTTAGATTTAGAGAAATGAAAATAAGAAAAAGAAATCAAATATATTTTAGTAAATTTAATTTTCTCGAATGATAATGTTACACAAAAAGGGTTGGCTGCTATAATTGTAATTGATTTCCTAAAATTTTCAAAATCGATAATAAATTCCAGTCATATTTGCCATTGAAACGAACTTTTAATTGTATTTTCTTCATTCTATGATAAAAAGTGAAAAAAATAATAAATTTCAGATTTTTTTGTCTAAGAACAACTTTTGTCTAACAAGAAAATATCTTTTTAATGAAAATTGAAAATGGAAATTTCTCTCTGGTTTTGAAACAAATCACTTCTGCGTTCATCAAAGGAAAGAAACGTGCACTTATTTTTTTCCTTTTTATCTAAGGACAACACTTTGGGTTATTTTCCAATTATAAACACATTCTTATTACAGCATCTATATGTGGTAGCTTAATGTGAAACCAATGAGTGAAGAAGCAAGGTGTATATGAAATAGAAGTGAAATAAAGACATTGCAATTTTGCACTATATAAAAAAGACCTTAGTACTATTTCCATGTTAGTTTATTAATATTGCTTACTTGAAATCTTGCTAACATGGAAGCTACGAAGATTCGGTTGATACATATAATATTTTTTGACATTAAGAAAGAAAACTCGGCAGCCAACGAAGCGACTTGGACATTTCATTCATTTTATGCGGCGATGTGTTTATATACGGATGTGTGAGCAGAAGATGGAGATCAAGCAGGGAAAAATGGTCATTGATGATTGATTCTCTAGCCTTGGCCAACCAATTGACCATCAGACCGTCATGTAAATAGATGCTTTGCAAAGATCTCTTCACTTTGAGCGTCTACGCTTTGCCTCAATTTATTCCAGCCCTTTTTAAAACAATAACTTGGTAACCCATTTACGGGAAATGATGAAATGTCCAAGGAGAGACCATAAATAGAGCAGTCACTGCCACTATTGGTTGAAAACTTCTCAAGCTGTGATTGGATTCCTCGATCAACCACTACCATTGGTGTTTCATTTACAATTATCAAGCAGAAGTGTTAATATTCTCTGATTTTATGGAGAATGTGCTTGGGAAATGAAAGTATTCAGTAAATTCTTGCACCACAGGAGATAGCTTTTAGACTTCAGAACAAAATTGCTCTAGTTTTATAAAAAAGTGGTTTTCAATTAGTAGGAGAAAAGAGGACCATCTTACATCAACCGAGTCGAATTTATCGGTTAATAAAAAGACAAGAAATGACCTCATCGCCATTGGCTATTTAAATGTCTCTCTTGCAACATACATCTACCGTTTTCTCTAGTAAATTTGAGTTGTTAATTCGGTGGTTAGTAAAATGTCCCTCCTACATACCTGAAAACTTCACATAGAATATGGGAGTTCAAGATATCAATTCACTCTCAAAAGAGAGCTATGCCAGCTATCGATTAATCGATAATGGCACCACTCTAGACCAGGATCCCCATATTAACCTAACATATCAGTGGCTAACTACCGATGAAACCAGTAACTGTCAATCACAGCCTGTTGCGGTTTTTGACACCCGTACAAGAGAAGGGGACTAAACAATCAAGAATCAGGCAATTAATTGGTGAAGGAGAGTAGGCTCTTGGTTTACCTGTCCCTGCGAATACGTCCACTTCGTGTTTCTTCCCATAACTGGCGTTGAGACCACTGCGGCATTTAAAATGGGAGCAATGGGGATGAATTGCACCTTCGGTTTTGCTGCTTCGTCTCCCAGTGGTTTGGGAAGATCTCATCGATATGCACCAGACGGCGGTCACCTCTCTTCAAGCACAAGATGCTCTGCAAATTCACCCACAAGTCATCAAATGGCAGTACCCTGTTCATCTTCTTCGTCCTTAAATCGCTCAAAATTCACATTCTCACTCTGAGCGGAGGCTTTCATGCATACCGGGCAACTGGTTAAAACCAGCTGAGGGTACCCGAAGCGACTCAGAAGCCATTACGTCAATCACAAATGAGAAAGCTGGTTGGTTAAATGCTGCCTTCCGGGTGACCAGCTGTTTCGCGTTGAGGTTAAGTTTCAGAGAGCACAAATTCATGGGTCTCATCTGGGGAGGGCACAGGGCTGGATTTGAAAATAATGCATTAGGCAGTGGAATTCTCACAGTCAGTCATCTTAGCAAAAGTGTGTGTAAGCTGTCCTCTTCGTCTCCTTTAATACGGCAGTCATTGCAGTTCATCACTGCCCCCACTTTCATAGAATTTTCGCACCTGAGAGTCAAAGGGAATCTTGCTGTTTGTCTACAGGCAAATATGTTCTCAAGTGAAGCAATATGGTAACAAGAAGCTCCTTAGAACCATGAAACACCTGACGTGGAGTAGCTGTGAAGCCCTGAGGGTATCATTAAGAGGATTTGGATGCGGAACCCCTTTTGATTGACATGAGATATAAATGCAACCCCACGGGATATCTTTCAACCGGCTCCTTAAACAACCAGTGTAAATTGTGGCCAGCCAGTAACGTTGAGTTTTGGTATAGTCCACCGAATCACTTATTTACGCTGAGTGTGATTAAAATCGAAGTGGAAACGCCTCACAAACACCTCGTCATTGTGAGAAGTGACGCAGTGAGAAGTGCCAAACCAGCTAACTCACCGCTTCCACGGTCCAATCAGCAAGCAAATCGAATGCACTCGTGGAGACTAGAGAGAGGTCCACGTGTATTCCCCTTGTCTGCTTATCTACTATTGGAAGAAAAGAGGAGCGATAAATCATAAGGTCAAGGTGTTTGATGCATCGTAAGAAATGTGCGAAAACCAAGGAATGCGGATTAAGGAGGACATTGAGCCACATCGCGTTTAGAAGTCAGTCTCCAGGGCCTCTTAGTCCTGCGTTTCTTTTCTCGACAATGGACCCTTCCAAACCACACTTTCTGGTTGATCAAGGTAAACGTGGGAACAGCTTCTTCCCCGTGTACCGAAATACAAAGCCACATTTACAATTGTCTCTAAAGAAAAATGTAAACTTCTGGAGACATTCTTCTGATTGTTAATTTGAAATCTCAACAAGAAAAAATGTTGATTATTCATTTATTAGTGTGAAATTGCGTCCTCAGATTAGTAATTAAATTTATTTTTAACATGGACATCGAAGGACGGGATGATATTTGCCGCAAGACACGACCTGAGCCTTGTGTCTCTAAATTTACTACCACTTGAAACATCTCATGCATGTTACTTTTGAGTGCACAGTTTAAATTTACTGAACGAAACGAGTGTTGCGACACCAAGGTGGACGATGTCCTCGCCTCAAATGAAACGAAAACCAAATGGGATTTCGAGGATGTCAATTCAGTTACGCAAATCCGAACTTCGGCATGCTGACGCAAATTATCCTCACATGCAAATATTCAGGAACACCCAGATTGGTGAGCCTCGTGCTGGTGGGAGTTGAAGCCTCCCGTCGAATCTGCTTGAAGGGAGACAACACTCCTGTATATTACAGCAGACGCAGAACTTTCACTGAATGATGTGACCTCTGCTGCATCTGTACGAGCTTCCGCATTGTGCGATCCCCAAGTTGAGCAGATTGCATTCTCCTATTCTAGACGGATAGACAACCTCGAAAGAAATGAAGGAGTCCCAAAAGCAGAGGCAGACAAGGGATGACATCCGTGCCACAGTCTGGTTATTGAAGAAGAGAAGTACGTATAAATGTGAACAGGTTTATTAGAATTTTGCACACCTGATTTGTTGATGTGCAAACTCGGTCAATGAGGTTAGCGTCAAATTAGTGAATCCGAGGGCTGACGTGATGCTTTCCTCAGGCCGCCGTAGGGCATCTACTGGTTCTGCAGTTTCTACCACCTCATGTCCCGTTCCACTGCCGCTATCTCCTTAAATCACTTGTTTGTTTAATTTGTCCTTGTTAAGCCAATTCAGGCTTTGAATCAGAAGCTTCTCCTTTCCCGTTAAACAGCCAAAATTAGCGAACAGTTTCATCGTCAGAAAAAATTGTACTTTCCTGATAGCGATATGTTTAAACTGCCTATCATGCAGTAATCATACTACTCTAGTTATGCCTAATTTACTCCAACTAATTTAATGTGAATTTATAGTAATCAGGCGATATCTCCAACCAATCGACTAACAGCAGGTAGAACAACAGTAAAATTTTATCAGAAGTTGGTAATTTTTTAGCGGAGAGAGAATACGGAATGTCGAAAATGGGCTTTGAAATTTACAAAACCAAATATAATCGTAGAGGTTGTCGTAATAATCCATTCAAGCATTAAAACGTCACAATTGTGCATGACATCCGGAATGCCCTCCATTAAATCTCATCCTCTTTGGTCACCTTAACTTAAAAATCGGGGTTTTGAGCTTAGAAGAACAAGAAAAGGAAGAAAAAGAAGAGCAGTTAGTGTGGGAAACTGCAGGAATCCTCGGAGCAGAGGGCAACCAGCCTAAGTCGTCTAAAGAGTATACCGTTCATTTAAAGTACACTCTTCAAACTACTTTAATGCCCATTTGTAGCTGGACAGTAAGCTTTTAAAAACGACTATCATTCTAAAGATCCACTGACTTTGGCGACGCAATCGAATGCCCAAATTAAAGGTTTGTCCACTTGAAGAGCACATGTCTGAGTAAATAACATGACCTTTCTTATCACTAAAAGGCGAAATGTAGTTGATGCGACTCGAAAGCATGCACGACGCAATTTAATGAGATTCCTTCCAACTTAAATAAATTCGTTAAGTGGAGTTGGGTACATTCAAGTCACCTATGATCCACAGGGTCAGTTCAGCGGAAGAAGGAGGTGGATAGCTCCTTCTGTGAAGCTGAATGGACAAACGATTCTCGTCTACTGCTCTGAACCCCCAGCTGTCACATTAAGTCTTTCGAGATCCAGTTCAGTGTTACTTCCAGACATAACCTGCGAGGTAGCGTGCTGAATGGGCCTCATTATCCTGCATCATCGAAGATATTCGTCTCCAGGAAGTAGCGTCTTCACCCTCGCCTTCGAGTTGAAGATTTTCCACATCAACTAACCACTCATCGTCTATTTCCCCAGTGATTACGTGATTCTTAATCCAGGAACTCAAACTCCTGCATGATATGCTCTGCTTTCGTGAATGGACCCGACATCCTCCCACCTGTAGTTATAACCAAAGGAGTCTCATGTGAACTGACGAAAAACTGATGAGGTCAGATTTATTCTACTTCACTTGACCACTCTGAGCTCGATTTTGGCTTTCACTGGAAGAGTGGCATTCTTCGCACTCATCGGTGCCACCGAGGACGTAGAGATAACGCTCAGTTGCGATGCAGGCGTGTGCACACCGAGTGATAGACATGGTTGGAAAGGACTTCTGCAGCCCTTTGCAGGGTTAACACACTAGAAAGTGTTTATAACTTCCTTGGCAGCTGGGTCAAATCCACCGGTGTTGTATATTTGACCCAAATGAGTGGAAGGGTCAACTCCAGCCTGAGACTCACCATCGTGAGATGCGCAACCAGCCGCCATCTGAATGCATACTCTTTAGCATGGTCACACTGACAGGAATGTGTCTTATTGGTAAGGATAGCCCATAAGGCGGCGTCTCTTCTGAAAACCCTAATTAGCTCCTCATGGGCTGATCGAAGAGACTTATTAGAGGTATTTCAAAAGAAATTCAGGGCTCACCCCCGTCTGGAGTCTGCCCGTCATGTCTCAGTCGCATTAATGCTAAAGGAAAGCAGACAAAGTGCACTGAGAATTGTCATTCTTTTCCTTTATCTAACAATCTATTCCAGTGTTAGGTAATCTTTATATCACCTCTGTCAGTTTTGATCAACCAGTTGTTCGAACTATCAGAGCAACGTCAGAAAATACGTTAAGACAAAATATAACGTGTTTGTATTCGATCGACCTGTGTAGATCCATGGCTAACATGGGAACATTTGTATATTAAGGTATTTCCAACAGAATTACATAAGCTGTCACCTTGAGCCTGCGGGTCAATAAAAATTATCCGGCCTCTTAAAAATTGGTCTATTTTCTCTTGAAAAATGTTATAAATTTAACGCTCTCTGCTAGTCATCATGACTAAAAATCAAATTACTAATGTCTTTTACATTTTTTTGGATTCTTAATATGATAGAACAGATAAATAACTATTTATGCATATAATAAAAGTTGGTTTTCAATTTTAGGCACAAAAGTTAATTTCGATTTTCACTAAATTAATTTTATTTCGTTTACAAAATACTGTTATAAATACTTTTAGCTATTAACAGGAATACATATATATGTCCATTTTATTAAATTGAGAATTTAATCATAATCACCATGACTGATGGTGATAAAATACAGCTTTGCTAAGTTTTGAGAAAACAAAAAAGAAATATAGCACTCCAATGAGTGTGTTGAGGACGATTGACCCTATTTTTGCAGTCAATTTCTTACTCGATTTCTATATTGCCTTAAACCGTTTATAAAGGTTAATAAAAGGGAAATTTTTTACGAAATTTTAAAAGTTGAAACAAAGCCTGTAATTTTAAAGTCAGCTTTTGAAATTCAAGTATAATTTACATTTTGCCCACACCACCACTAAAAGTATATGGAATTTATAAAATCTAGACTGCCAGGTACTAATTATATTATAAAATTAGGACTGCCTTATCAATTTAAATCTATTGGTTGAGATTTTGTCTAAATTCGTGTTTTGCGTATTGCTAACAAAAGTAGCACCTTAATTTCATATGTACCTTGCTTCTTCACTGAAATAAAAAGTGCTTACAATTATAGAATAACAATTTTTTTCTATTCGAGCAAATTACGAGAGTTTCATTTCTTAAATCTAAGAAAAAAATGAACTTTGAAAATTGTTTAATTTCACAACTGTTCTGAATGCTGCAATACATACAAATCATAACGGAAGGCAGAACAGAGACTTTCTATGGATGTATTTTTAATTATAAATTTGGTTTATTGGAAAAAAATGTTTGAATTGTAAAGATTCAAACCATACGTCAGATAACACGACAGGTTCTTTTCAAATTTCGGGCTGATAATATAAATGGAAAAAATTCAAAATTTACCCTAGAATTAAATCTCAAGAACAGGTTTTTATTAAACAAGGAAGGTAAAGTTCTTATAGTTGCGATTTTTCACTTCTCAAATCAGTTTTTCGGAAGCAGTTCCTAAAGAAGATATAGATTGATTATTTTCCTAAGGCTTTTAAAGGAGTAAAATATTCAACTCCTTTTCGAAATTTATAAATTAGCATGAACATATAATTGTTGCAAAGGAAAAACTTGAAATTTACTTTCCATTTAATATAGGCCTCAACCGTACCATTTAAGAACTGTAAAGATTTAGAACATTTTTAGCATCATAATGTGGCAGATTGAAATAGATCGGTCTGTCTTTTGGGGTAATCGTTCGACGAATTTTGGGATTCGGGAAATTGCGAAAGTTTTACTGCTCAACTAGGTCATTTATCAAAAGCTAGGAGAAAAAAAAGAACTAAAATCGTGCAAACAACTTTCTTTGGTCAAGGATTTAGTTTTGTTTGAATGGCAAAACACTTCCAAATCTTAAAGGAAGGTAGAATTGAGACGTAGACTTCTCCTAAGCATACCATTTGAATGTCACTGTTGTTTTTAGCAATACATGTCATTGGATCACCGAGATTCTTTCGTAAAACCACTCTATCATGTATCAGTTAAGCCGATGGGTTCTGTTCAGATTTTGAGTAAATAATGAGTAAATGATGGAATATAACATGTATCTAATCTTTCAGTCCATGAACAAGCTATTATTAAATACGGATCATGGAGTTCTTTTTAATGAGACATTATCCGGTTTAATATCTTACCCTTGCATTGCAAGAACTGCTACCAGATAATTCTATTCCGAAGAAGGTGGAGAATAAGGAAAGATCTTTTAACTCGGAGCTTTTCTTTGGTCTTTTGTGAAGTGAACTTGCTGTCTCTGGTCGTTTCTCATTGTCCTGTTGAAATATCAGTCTCTTCCATTCATATACTTGGTACTTTTCGTCCCCAAAGATTTGCTCACACCCCCAAATGGTTGCCAGTAGGTATAAGTGCAATTATTTCATAAATTATGAGCAGCAAGGTAGTATTCAAGTGCATTATTCAAGGCAATTCACCAAGTTAAAAAATCAATACTTAGCTTTACAAATGCTCTCTAAGGTGGCTCTTGGGCCCATTCTCCATTACGAAGTGATAACTTTCTACGACTCTTAGTGGATCGTTAACATTGTTTTCTCGTCACCAGTCACAGTCCTTTTTAGCGAAAATTGCCACAGTGACGAGACAGGCAGATGTCAGGTAGGGACTTAAGATTTACGTGGATTTTACGAGACATCCGTTTTCTTTCGAATTTAGCAACGCTTCCAATTTGTTTTGAAGGCGTCGATAAACAGTTGTAGGGTCTGAACCAATTTTAATTGCCATTCCCTCAACTAGGAGCGCTTCTTCTTTTTACAGATGGAAAATCAAGCTGTCATCTTAATTTTTTCCAAAAATGACCATCCCTAAGATCACCGGGCTTATCTAAGTACCACTTCCATCTCTGTATGCATGTTTTGTCCAATTTTTGAGCTAATAAAATGGGCGAAGCATCTTGCATTTAAATGGCGATTTATCCTGTAAATAAGCATTAAATACCAGCATCGTAAAACATTTTTGGGATTTATTGAAATATTTCACAAATGTTTTCCACTGCATCCTCTAACTGCGGCTTTGCTAAATTTTTTTCAAAGAATGCGCAGTAAACGTAATGTTTGATACTCAGTAAGCAATCTAAATAGTACGGTAATTGATGGAGAATTTCTCAAACCGATTTCATGAATTCTTTGTAACGTGATTTAAACTTTGTCGGGTCTAGCACCGACCGTATGATCTGACAAAATTTTATGCACACCTTTTCATTACTGGGGCAGTTTTACATTAATTTGTGCTTTAAAAAACTCGTGAAGACTAAATGATAGACAGCACTTTCTAATATTTTTCTCTATACAGATTACGAGTGCTCGATGACTGTGAGATATCTGATCGCTCAAACAGTGTCAGTAAAACACCGTTAAACGAAGTAATGGTTCAATATTTCTATTTTCTATAAAAATATTATTTAAGATTGTCTACTTTTAAGATGCAGCGCCTCACTGTCACCCAAAAAGGAACTCAAGTGTCTGAAAGACGTTTTAATGAATTGAAGTCACTAAGTGAACATTAAATATCCAGGCGATTTTAATTTGATAATTCAAAAAATAAGAATAGAATTGCTATTTATATTTAGAAATGGCATTGGAGTACACAATTATAAGTTAATGGGGTCCCAAAACAGTTCGAAACTTAGTTTTTAATGTTGATTATTAGTTATAAGTAATTGATGCTTTAATATATTTCATTGAAGAAAATTACATACTGAATCATAAAGTGGTTATATATGCAGTCTCACTTGTAAAGGTCCACGTATTTCAATTTACTGCCCGGCGACCAAAACGCTCAACATCACTTGTAAAAATCGCATTTTAGACACATACTCTCAATATATATTAGCAATTAAACCTCAATTACTTACCAGCAGCAAATGAAATCATCACTTTTGCTGAGTGTTCAAACAACAAATTTGAAAGGCAGTGAGTTGAGGTTTTCAAATAGAATTAGTAGAAACTTACGCTAGGATACTTTAAATAGAATTCGGGCAATTAAAACATTCGAACTTTGTCTAAGAAATAAGCTGCAAGACGAACTCACGTTTGCATTCCTGGATTTCCGGTGATAGCCCTTAACGTACGATTTAAAGAGTTTATCGAAGTGCGACTTTAAATGTTTTAAAGAGAAGCTCTTTTCCGTATTGTGTCCAATCAACGGTGATTATGACGTAATCGTACTCAGTATACCATATAAAAGAATCACGATCGCGTTCAGGGAGCTTTTGAAAGGAAACGTTCAAAATTCTTAGATTTT